>JAUOBX010291279.1:0-11236 GCA_032360705.1 Eupentacta quinquesemita
TATACATATAATAATATTATAATGGACAGGCTAAATTCACCAAGTCTGCTGCCCAGCTTCAGAAATTGTCACCACTCAGAGGCTAACATCACTATAGCCACCATTTTTATCTCCCAACCTAATTATTTATTTTGATAGCAATCTAGTTTCCTGAATTCCAGCCTAAAAATGATAATAAATAATTATATCAAATGCCTATATAGCACTTCACATAACGAATATCCCAAAGTGCTCAACTGAGAAATGTAAAACACAAATACATGCACAAGCACTACCACATAATACAAGAAAAAAACACTTGATTTGAAGGTGTTGGGATCACCCACCAGACGAGGCTCCTGTGGTAAGTGGTTCCACAAACGCGGGGCACACGCATGGAAAGAACTGGCAGAGCAAAAATATCACAGAGTATGACAAGAACATGTTTCACCATTTGCATTTAAGGTAAAACAATAACATATATGATTTGTGACTGTTTTTTTTATGTTGCTGACATGTACTCTACATATATTACTCAGAGCTGACAGAAATTATTGACATGTGCATGGTGTAGTGATGTTCCAAAGAGTTTCATGATGGTACTATGGACAGGGACTCCAACATGTGGGAATCAGTTTCATTTTCAGGAAAAAACAAGCTCTGACCCTGTTTTATCTTCCTTTGACCTATGCCTAGGCCTCATATGCATGATGATTGAATGACTTCTACAGATTTCAACAGAGCTCAAACATCATAATGACAGGATCATCTGATATTTTCACTGTGATCGAAAAATTAGTATACATTGTTATTGTTCCATTGTTAGTAATGTGTGTTCGTCAGACTTGCCTCTTATACTTCCCGCCTCTTGTCTGAAGACAATGCCTGTCCAGATGCCCTAATTCATGCATACATGAATAATACAAACATCTCTCAAGACGCCAAGTAATGCAAGAGAGGCAGTGGACTCGATCTAAAAATGGTTTGTTCATAACAGTGACTGTATTATTCTCTTTGACAGGCCAATTTCCCAGTTGCTTTGAAGCACCTGAAATCGACCTACCAGCACCTCGGAGGTCACGATGACCTTCGACCCCTGTGGACACACACATACGTTAAGATGCACCAGAAGAAAGCATCGCTGCTTGCCCCATCAGACAAGGTCACGACCCTGCTCACAACCTTTGACCCTATGAGTGAGTTGAGCTCATCCTTCATAATCAAAATTGTTGCATGTTCATTAGTTTGACAATGGTTACTATGCAATCGGATGGAATGTAAATAACAATGTTCTATTGTCTTTGGTCAAATAAGGCATTGTAAGGGTCGGTATGACCACCTGACTGAAGCATCTTCTAGAACTAGAGGAGATCAATCACGATTCCTGATACCACGCAGCAATACACAGGTCTATGCCTCATCCTTCTGCCCTTGCACTTGTAGAGACTGGAACAATCTGGTGTTTGATCCTGCATCTTCACCGTCCCTCGACGCCTTCAAATCTGCGTTGAGGGGGATACCCAATTAGACTGCAATGTTGGACTTGGATTTTACTTGCACTGGTTTTATGAGCACACTGCACTACTCGTCACAAATAAGGTTGTCGTTGTACAAGAGCACATCCGCAGTACGTTATCTTCATCTCGATGAAGCAGCACTTCATTGGAAGGAAGGAAGGAAGGGATGCCGTGGCCTAATTAAAAAAAATATGTGCATGATACCAAGGTGTATCCAAATACTGGATCTGATGTAATTAAGTAATAGCTTTTTGTTGTCTGTTAGACAGATGAGGCATTGAATGGGATGTGGTGGCCTAATTGAGAAACAATATTTTCGAGGGATTGCCCCAAGTGATGACAATACAATTGTTCTGAAAGATCTCGATATAATCTCCAAATGGTCTTTTGACTGGCAAATGTATTCTATCGCCAATAAATTCAAAGTTATGCATGTTGGTTCCATATGAATCGCAATGCTCCCTTCAAGTTGAATGGTTTGGCCACTAGGCAAGGAACTTTATCCCGAATGCATAGAATGGAGTGATGTGGCAGTTTGTAGTGTTATTACACCCTTTCAAGGCATCACAGTTGACGATGGTGCAGTATTCAGACCTGAAACACTGCACAATTTTGTTGTATAAATTGTATCCTTTCCCCAAAAAGTACAGGGTAGGGGAGACAATTACTCCAAAATGGAGACAGGTTGATGTACGAAATCAGCAGAAGAATCATTCTTATCGCCACTCTTATGAGGCCACTCGGTACTGTCAGATCCGAATTGAATAAATAAATGAGTTTTATTCCATTCAAATGCAGACACGCTCACCTGCAGGGCTGTTACATATGTGACCAGTGTCTAGCACAGTCGGTAGCATGGTGGTCCATTGATTTGCGCACATTTCACTCAAACTGCTATAACTCTCTTTTGATGTTTTGAATCTTTGAAGTAATGCCACCACGAAAATCACCTCATCGAGCTCTCTCACATGACATATAATTGAAGCCTATTGCAATGATTATTCGCGAGTGGTGAATTGAAAAACAAATTAAGTAATTTTGTGTGTCCCACCCTTGATTTGCGCACTCGCCAGTAGATCGGACCTTAATATATATTGTGACAATTTTTTGAAGAAGTTGTTCGATAGGTTCGTTGAAACAATGAATCTTAACTAAAAAGTGCACTTTTCCTATAGGAAAACAATTAAAACGCTCCCCAATTCTGAGAGAAATTTGCTGACTTTCGTTGTTAGTATAACAGCTTAAGCTACAGATTTAGTGTTGCTAGGTATAGGACAAGTGCGCAATTCAAGGTGCAGTGACGATACATTTTCATCTTCCCACCCGGGATGCTGAGGTTTGAATCCTGGTGGGGTCATACCAACGACAAAAAAATGGTCACCTGTTGACTGACAATCACAGCAGGTAGGCTCAGGCTAATGTACAGGATCTTCATCCCTCTGTAGCTTTCCGCATAGTCTTGTGTTAAGACTTTTATATATTTCTAATTTGCAGTGCGCCAATAACTGGTTACTGTATCAACGTCTCGTAAAAAATATTTTTTCTAGAAATTATTTACAGCCATATTTTAATTGCCTAACTGCTAAACAGCAATCCTCAATGTCGCTTGTTGTAACACACTGTTACGGTCTAACTATTCATAGGCACAATCAGAATTTCAAAGCAGGGGTTTGGCTGTCTGTGGCTAGATTAGCCGCTTCCAATAATGGAAGCGGAATTACAATTTGGACAAGACATTGATTCAGACTGGTGATGGTGACTGAAAATGGTGGCACACTGCATAAATGGATGTGCGTGCTGTATGGAGGCCAGCGGGAAATCAGGAATATCATTGCTTAACACAAGACTAGTGCTCGTTCTGCTCATGGCGCAGTGCTGTGGGAAGGATAATAAGCAGACTGCATTAGGACCTAAGATGGTTTCCAATGAGGTAGTTAGTGTTGAAGCTGATTTGCAACTACTCTTTCAATGTCCTTGCCAGGGAAATTGAGACTTAAGGATTGTGCTGTCTATAGTTTGGGAATATTCCATTGTCCAGACCTGGCATGGCTCTCATTCACTGCCTTACCGTATTCTCGATGCGCTCTTCATAAACCACTGGACTGGTGACACATTACCCTGTTACTGGAGACTCCTCAATAGTTGCAGTAACATATGGTGTACCGGGTAGCATGGGGAAGTTAGGAGATGTGTCTTGTCTAACAGCACTGTGAAAAAGCATTACCAACCTTGGATTGCAATCTTTCAAATGTTCGATTTTGTTAGCCTCTCAAAAAATTCATGTTCAAATGAACATAATTTGAGGGATAGTAGAACAATTTTGCTTGGTTTTTTTTCATTACAATCTCTTTACCCTAAGTGCAGTCTCTACTGACTGAACTAATGTTTCTCTCACTGTAATATAAAGCTAATTGACATCATTGGATGAATTTCAAAGTGATTTTGCTCGTTCATTCTTTCCATCATATTTTATGGTATTTCCCATTGTCTTTTCATTGTCCCATTGTCAAATTCTTCTATTGTTCCAGCGGAGACTCTTGCCAAACAATGCACAGCCCTGGAGTGTGAGTTGAGCATCCTGCCAGACATGTCTCTGAACACCCATCATATCATGGAAGAGCTGCTCAAGTCAGCAGTGGATCTGGAGAGGATGGAGCACTCTGCCTCCGAGAGGATGGTGAGGGAGATGAGGAGACTGCAGGAGGATGAGGAGGCATTAGCTGAGAGGATTGGCAACAGGCTGGCAGAGACAGAAGCCAGGGATGAGCTGGACATAGAGAGACGGAAACTGGAACTGGAGCAAGAGCAAAGGTAATAGGGTATTCTATATCGACTTGCAGGGGTGTGACATCTAATTGATATCAATGCATGATAAATTGATAATGTCATGATATATTGGTAATATAGCAATCTACCTTTCTCATTGAGCTCTGTCATGCTTACACAACTCCCTTTGACTACTGTCGTAATTCCTGGCTCAAAATCCATGTACATTGTCCAAATTGGCCAATTCATTGCCTCTCAACACGTATCCGATTGATGATAGAATTGCAATAAAAGTTTAATTAGTTTAAAATATTGACTGAAAATACCTACCTGAAAAATGTCACGCATATGTTGATTAAAAGAAAATACACACAATAAATAGAAAATGATACGGCACTTATGATTTGCGAAGCATATAGTATAATATATATAGTAGGGTATAATCTACATCCAACATCCTTTCAAGTGAGCGTATCGACCTATTGTTTCATTTGTTTTTCGCTTTAATGTATTCTGCCAGTCGCTGATGAGCCTTAGGGCGAAACAATCTTCTATTTATCTAGGGTATAATCTATTTATATTGGCCACTTTCTGCCACTGATGTTATTCGAATCCAGTTTCACTGCTTCATCTTGATTTTCTGGTATGTCTTTCTGAACAAATGAATTGTGAATTAGATAATAAGATTGTCACGATTAAATAGTGATTGGATCACTGGATCTGAAAGTATGTTTATACTGTGCATAGAATTCAAAGAACGTTTCCTCCCTATTTCAGTGATTTCCAAAAAGACACAGAAGAATTTGAAGTCCAAGAAGCCTCACTTGAGCAGAAAATTGCTGAAGGGACACAAGATCACATGAAGAGAAAGTCAGAACTAGAGTTGGAAAAAGAAGATGTAGAGGTGAGATGAATATGTATTGTTGAATGCGGAGGAAAGATCAGTTCATTTGTGCCCCAGTCAAAGTCCACAGCTCAACCTAACCTGAAGAGGAGCCATCATTCAGACTGCCAATCTAGTTCACACACTTTCAGTTGGCATACATTCAACAGTCCAGTTCAGTTCAGTCTAGCACGATTCATGCAAATTAACGAAATGAACTCCCTTGTCAAAAACAGAAGCTGATTTTATCAATCTTTAACATAAACCCCTGGTCAAACGGCCTCTCGAACTGTCAACACATAGCTTTGTTAAACTGCATGAACAAGCTCTGTGCTCAAACAGACCTCTCTAGGATTTAGGAGAATTCCACATTCTCATCTGGCCCCAGATTGTTTTGCTAAGATGCTCAAATGTAGACTCTTTGATGAGGAAGACGAGGGGTGTCCAACCCAGATTGTTATGTAATGGCCAAATGTTCACAGGTCATTTTGGTTGGTATTCAAGTTCTGCGAAGGCTTCTCAAAGTCGCTTATCCAGTTCATGTCGGAAAAAAAATATAGTGCCCTCAAACTGAGAACAATAAAACTAGCAAGGAATGTACTTTATTGACTCAGTTCATGTAGATTAATATAGACAGTTTCACCACGACCTATGAAAGAAAGTGATCGGCCCATTCTTGTACTCACAGCACCCCAGGCTTGCTTTCCAGTCCCCATATCTACAATGAACGCCCCTGATGAATCATCAATATATTTCCTTATACATGAATGCACCAATTCTTCTGACAGGAAAGAATTATCATGGTTAACAGTTTTAATCTATATAAAACTGTTAGACATATTACTTCTTGGACCAGAACCACTTATGCAGTCTCCAGAAGCCTTTATCAAGTAAATTCTTATTCTTTCAATATTATTCTAGTGACAACTTTTTTCGGCAAACACTTTACTCCCCTTGCATAGCTGTAAACTGGCTCTCCTCCTGGACAGCCAGAGTTTCTTATTTTCCTTTTTCACCCGATTCTCCAGAGAGAAATTAAAAAACAAGAAGAGCTGTTGCTGAAACTGAGACAAACCAACGCAGAGCTGGAGCAGTCCATTGCGACAGAGGAACACTCGATACAGGAGGTGGTGGCAGGCTTCAGGTCGGAGGTTGATGTCCTGGAACAGGCGCGACTGGGGAACCAGTCGATGGATGGCAGGATCCAGGAGATGAGTGCTGAGCTTACTACCACGGAGGAGAAAAGTACTGGGCAACTACGGCAGTATAGGGAGCAGAAAGAAAGGTAACTGGAATCCTACTGATAACTAAGATTAAGATAGTGCTGTATGATGTGTACTGTTGTGCTGTTTATATGCAAGGATTTCTTTCACATACTCATCTTTGTATATTGGACCCTGCTGCGACTGTGGTGCTCATTTGAAGGGGATCACCACATCTTCAGAAGTTCTGTGATGCTCTCAATTGCAATTGGCCATCTACCTGAGTTTGGGGCCTCTAGATATGCTACAATCCTAGACAAAATAGGTGGGACAAAACTGACATCGGCAAGAATTTTTGGAAAACAGAACGTTATTCAAGACCCCCACTCTCCCCTCCAATGTTGAAGTACATTAATGCATTGTTTCTCAACATTGAACCGGGGGGGAGTTGGGGGAAGGAGTTTGTCCCGCATAATTTTGTCTAGGATTGTAGCTGCTTTGTACATACATCACTTTCTGCTACACTGAGTCAAGCAACACATTCGCTGATCATCTTCTTTGATTGTTATATGAGTTTCACATGTGAAAGACCACAGAGCACAAGCTATGAAGCAAGCAATAACACAAGGAATGTGAGGGGAATTCTCAGCAATATAATTAACATTGCTTTATGGACTTGGCCAATGTTACATTTGGCTATTCACATACTGCAGGTGCAACAGAACAAATGAACTGAGCGCGGTCTACCATTTATGTATCATTGACATCAGAGATTATTGGGGGCCCACATCCAAAATAGCTGGTTCATTACGAGATGTTATTCCCTCTGACATCTGGCAGCTGGTCACATCTCATCCTTCTCATTTTGTTAGACAATGAGTTGTGCACAAGCCAAGTCTTGTTGATCCCATGGAACACCTTACCCTGTTCATAATTTGGGAGAAGTGGACAAAGAAGGTGTGCAAATGATCTCGATGGGATGCAGTTTATGCCAATTACCTTATGCTAAGAACTTCGGACATATATATGTTGATATAGGTTTCAGCAAGATTGTAATTATTTTGAAAGGCAGAGGCTGCCGAATGTCTCATAAAAGATTGCAGTGAGAGAGGACTTCCATATAAGACTTGGAAAAAGTACACTTGGTCTTTTGAAAGTAGTGCTTGTGATACTATCAGGACTGGAGCTAGGGAGCTAACCACGATTGCTGGTCAGCAGACTTCCCTTATTGTTCGATGTCTGCATTCGGAACAGGATCTTGTATGGTTGAGACGAGGGCTGACAAGATTGATAGTTCTTGGAAGCTATTGATGAAATATAGGTGTTTGATTTGTCAAATCAATGTCAATCTAAGGAAACATTATTTTTTTAAAGTATTAGTGACTGTGTGAAATCAAGAGAATAGAGAAAGACATCCGGGTTAGTAAGTGTAGATATTCCATGATCACTGGTACTGGAAGCGTTGGTAGTGTTAGATAGTCATTGCGCTGCTCAAAGTTTCTGGTGGAGATGACGACAGCTACTCCCCTAAAAACTGTGATAACCATGGGGGCATCACAGGGATATAATTATATACTCATGGTTAACTTTTTGTTTCATTCATCTTTGCTGCAGGCATGAGGAGTTACTGAAAGAGGTTGAGGAGTTATTACAGAGTGAGGAGAAGTCACATGACCTGGCACCACTGGATGATGATTGGTCCATTCAGAGCCCGCCCTCATTCAACCCAACTGATGGGCTTACAGAGTGAGTATGATGCTTCTGACATGATGTTTGTATCTCGCACCAGGAAATATGATCACGTGACCCATGTTCTTCGTTCCCTCCACTGGCTTCCCATTCAACAGCGAATACAGTTCAGGATTCTCATCCTCGTCTACAAAACCAAGCACGGCATCGCTCCATCTTACTTAGCTGATCTTCTGTGTCCTCGACAAGCTTCCAGATCAGCCATGACGTTGCGATCAGCTTCATCATCCCATGTCGATTTCAACCCAGGTCCTGTCCCTCGCACTCGTTATGGTAGACGGGCTTTCTCCGTCGCAACCCCGGCCATGTGGAACGAGCTTCCACGAGATTGTTGTTTTTGTTGTTGTTGTTTTTGTGAAGCGCTTAGAAACGCTGTATCAAGCGCTATATAAATGCATGTTTTATTTTATTTTATATTGTCCGCCGCCTGGAGGATATGGAACGAAGGAGTGTAGGAAGGGGCTTCAATAGCCACCCTGAGATATAAAAATTAAAATTGGAAATGCCTATGGAGGCAATCTGCCATATTCTAGTGTGGGCCTGATATAGGTGTTGACAGTTATATTATTATTGTTACAGACGGCTTCAAAGTAGAGGATCCGACCCAGGCTGAATAATAAATCCTATTAATATGGTCCTTGAAAGTAAGATGAGAGTAAAGATCAAACCCCAAGAACCTTGCGCTCTGAGTGAGAATTATCGTAACGAAAGAATATGTTATATACAATCAGTATTCTACTTCACAGCAATCGTTGCTATGGACACGATTTCCGTTGCGATGTAAGTATGTTAAGAACACATCGCCAAATTAGAATAAATCATTAGCTAGCGGACTGATCCACAATTCCAGAGACACCGACTGTAAATATAACATTTCGATTCGTCATTGACGTCAACCAACGTGACAGGCAATACGAAGCAAGGCAAATAATCAAACGCCCGTCATCATGACTGCTGTTTTAGGTGTACTTAGACGAAAATAATTTTGATGAACTACCCAAGTTTTAATCACAATAATGAGCATTCGTCAACGTTTTCCGTTCGTTGCGCAAGTGAAATTGACAACCAATCGTTTATTTATCGTCAGACATTCGACTAAGGGTGAACACGCCCGCACCAAGAAATGCAATAATCCGCGAATAGTAACATACACTGGACGTGCCCAGAATGAAGCCTTGCATGCTTCAAATAATGTTGTCACTGTCCTTTTTTCGTTTCGGAAATTCGCGGTTTGTCCACGAGTGTAAGTTGACTCAAGAACAGTCCAAGTGCTGTCTTACCGTCTGTCGAGGACTTTGTGTTTCTATGTCATATGCATGTGTGTATGTACGAATTTGCTACTGATGGTTACTTCTTATTACATACATACATAAAAGTGCTTATATTGCGCTGTACATCAAGATCGAAGCGCTTGACAACACTAATAAATACAGTTATACAGGACTACAGAGAAAAGAGTTGGGTCTTCAGAAATTTCTTGAAGGTCGCTAATGAGCAAGCTCCACGGACCGCAGACGCCAGCTTATTCCAGACTCGAGATGCATTGTAAGAGAAAGTTCTGCGATCGGGCGACCGATTTGAGGCTCCTGCGAGATTACGGCTCACTAAGTCGTCGAGCATCGGAGGCAGAGCGTAAACCAGCTCTATCGGAGTTGTATGTAGTAAGACACTCGGTCAAGTACGGCGGAGCAGAACAATCCATACACTTATAGACGAGCACCATGATCTTAAAAGTGATCCTGTCGTCCACTGACAGATAGTGTAGTTGCCGTAGGTATGGGGAAGCATGGTCATACTTAGGAGCCATACATTCAATTCCGAATGGGCTGATGTCAATAGAATATTAATGAATATCTCGATTTGACATGTTTTATAACGAAAAACATCGATTCGTCTAAAGTTGCTATACAAAACTAATGACCGATTCTCAGCCAGTATAGTATGATACTTCCATTGTCTACTTGCATTTTCTATCATTATGATCTGGGCCTACCTGCCTATCAGCATGTAGTACTGCTAAAACGCATTGCTCTTCAAGGTATTAGAATGATTGCTGGTAAATTATATCATGATACACGTATTGCCATGCATCTCGTCATGTGTGGTTGGAGAGATGGTCGGAAGTGGTGAGTTGATAGTCCTGGTTGATACATCACCTCAACACAACAATGAGCGTCAATACCCCGCTAGATTACATCAAAATGAAAAGAGTGTTTGTCCTCCCAATTGATGTTTTTTCAATGCAATGCACGGTCTAATGTGATAGAACCTGAGGTACCAAAACGTCAATATTTGGCCACTGCTCAGGCCTCGGGGTCGAAAGAAGACGAAACACTACACGTGACACTGTCATTAGCAGAAAGAAATTTAATATGAGGGATTGTAAGAGACACTGAAATGAGGACACATTTATATGCGCCGTGATGGGGAAAATGCAGTAGTACAATTGTACTTCAAACACTGGTAATATCTGCACTTGTTGGGCCCATAATAGAATTGAATTGTATGTATGCTGGACTGATTTATTGCCCGGAATAATTCCGAGCTTTTTTTCAAACAATTCAGGATGTAACATACTTTTGATACAAGCATATATATTAGCGCATACACTTTTCGCTAACATGTCTGCGTCTGATCAAAGCATACATACATACTAACACGACTTACAAATGAAACATCCGCCATGCTTCCGAATAAAAATAACAAGCTATGCGTTTATGTGGCAATGAAATGCAGTCTGTGTTTGAACGCAGCTATCCAACAAGACCATCGTTCAGTACTCTACGTGTAGAAGTAGCAGATCTCTACATTCCGAGTCGATCGGAATCCACTGACGAAATATGCTTCCACGTCGTATAGATTCATATTAACTGGGTCAAATCTCCCTGGAGTGGGGAAACTGTGTCAAGCCTTATTTTCGATGCCAGAGACGTGACTTTTGAGTGGATTCGCCTTGTCACAAGAGACTTCGTGGATGATCAGCTCTGTCAACTACCTAATTCAGTTTTGTTTATCCGATAATTTCCTACATTAATCTACATGCATGTGACCGTGTCACTTGATGGGGAGACTCGCGGAAAATGTCCACAGATGGCTAATTAGCTTGACTAACCCTTTGTCTACCACTGTTGGAAAATGTA
>JAUOBX010291501.1:0-11235 GCA_032360705.1 Eupentacta quinquesemita
CACCCCATGCTCTCGTTCATACCGAACCAGTGACTGTTGTCACAAGTCAAAGATAAATAGCGCCCTCTAAACCAAAATCCGTCCAGGACGCTCGAGTCGGACTCGCCTGCCGTGAAACAGCTCTCCATACTTGGTAGCGACGATTGACCAAATATTCCTGTGTGTAAAAAGGACAGTAACTTATAGTTTGTTTCGGACGTCAAAGCGGGGTAGAGGTATGAGATATAAAGAATTAGGTAAATGCTGAAACTTCTTTGACGCCTTGAACACTTATTTTTCTTAACATATTGACGCGATAAGTGTGTCTTAACTGAACTAAACTGAATTATATATATAAGCATTCAGAGGAGATGTTCCTGATCTGAACACTACACCATAAAACTGTGTTCGGTAATTAAACCCTTCTCTGAACCCTTCCTGCTGCAATTTTGCGCGTAAATTCTGAGCATGTTCATCAACCCAACACGTTACGTGGTTAAAAATGTGCTCATAATTCAGACATATGCTAAAAGTGGGGTAATAAATTGTTCAAAACAATGTGTTTCCCGAGCTGTGCGTTCACACTCATACTACCAGAAGCGTCTGATGTACAGGGAAATGAGAGTTGGGGTCAACCGTCGAAGAGTGTTCAGCCTCTTACACATTCTTCCTATCGAAACCTGTTTTGAAGCCGCGTTCTATATTATGTTCCGATATAAGAACCCCTGTATAACGGATAAGAACGTTTATTCCCCAGAGTTGTGAATCATTCATTTCAGCTTCCATGATAATCAATGATGATTTCAGCTTTTGATATCTGCCATGGATGTTTTCGATACACTAAGTTGTTCTCAAAATAGTCTGCTATCTGAGTGTCGTGTCATAATTACCGCCCAGGGCGTGACAATCATTCAGATGGGTAGTCAACAACATTAGAACATTAAGTGATTGGCATGGCCCTTTCATATGACGTAATTGCCATCAATAATCTTGACAGCTTCAAGTGTGCAGTCAGTAACTACCTAACACCAGCATCGAGACGATACTGGAAAACAAGTTATTATTCGGCTGTCAGCCCCATTTCTGATCGTCTGGTTATAGTACGTACAGGACGTTGGTCAATGTGCGGTCTGAAGTCTTGAAGTCGAAAGATTCTCCAGACTAGTATATAGACATCATCAGGGAAACACTATAGTTTGGGCATGATGCGTCAGTGCGTCACTGACAAACTGGAGCAATTATCACCGTGCTACACATTCATGAACCAGAGAGCCGAAGGGCTTAGTTATTCCTTGACTGCATTGACCTCCGATGGCCTCAGTAACAGGAATCGTGTACTTTTTTTCATGTGGAATTGACCCACAACACAATACAGAGATCTTGTAATTGCCTGCTCAGACCAAGCCTTCTAAACTTATCGTGACAACACAATTGTCAGACTTTGACCTCAGTTTACTTCAGAGGACCTCTAACCTGAACAGAAAACAATAGGGGTCACATACACATTATGAGGAACGCATGTGCCAGGTACGAGTGTAATCTGGGTCGGGTTTTCATGTTAACAAATTTGCCAAAATACCGAATATTCAAAATTTTCCACCTCCCCAAAAGACCCAAAAATAATAGGGTTCTTGTACTCCCGTAACAACGCTACATACGAAATTCCAGCCAGATCAGACCAAGTATTCTGGACTTCTGCTGTTGACAAGATTTCCAGACTTTGACCTCAGATGAGCTCTGACCCGACCCTGAAACAAGGGGGGTCAAGTACTCATCACGGGCAACACACATGTCAAGTAGGAGCCTTGTCTATCTGAGTGGGGTCGAGTCCTCGTGTTTACAAGCTAAAATTGACCAAAATATCGATTTCCACAATGTTCCCATTCATTTCCCTCTAAAAATATCACCTGTCTACCCCAAGAACAATAGGGTACATGCTATGAGCCAAATTTGAGCCAGAACAGACTAAAGCCCCGGTCACACTGCAACGATATCGTACTAGTGCACCGATCAGATTTTTCCGATTTCTGGCTTACGAATGCCAGTCTCTTTCCATTATGGCGGATATGCACAGCGACAATGATAAAGAACCTTATTCGCTATGTGTGTAACCATTTCGATGTGGAATCGCCCATTCCCAACTCGGGATATTCACCCAGCTTCTATTTATCGGAGAGCTATTCGATTTATTGATCGATTTTTATCGTTTTTCGATATGACGTCATATTAGAATGGAGCTGACCAAGGGCCGGCCTCCAGGCTAAGGAAGGGTATTTAGGTTTGGTATCACCCTGTATGAACCTCATTACCACATTCCTTGGTTGTCGGCCCAAAATCAAGAAATCGTGTAGCAATCCGATAAAAAATCGTTATAATGTGACCGGGCCTTTAGGATTCTAGACATGTGCTGTTAACAAGGTTTTCGAACTTCCGTTGACCTCAGTTGACCTCTGATCTGACCTCCGAACGATATGGATCATGTACTCATTATGGGGAAAACACATGCCAGTTATGAACGCCATCCAACCAAGAGGGTCGGGTCATCGTGTTAATGAGCCACATATACACACTGTTATGACTGCATAGATTCCTATGACTTTGGATGGATGGATGCCCCATCTGAATTTGGACTATGGCGGAAAAAAATAATTGTTACAATAAATACTACACCTTTGACGTCAACATGACGAGGTCCCTTCAATGTTTGTTGATATCTTCGTTTACTGAGGAACAAATTGCACAAAATAACGATATGAACGATCTCGGATAATGATTGTGTAGTGATAGTGATTGTGTAGTAATAGCTCAGCGAAAGGGTGTAAGGAGACCAAAGATACAATATTCAGATATTATCATATTCGTGCAATTAAAATGATGACTCATGTAGGATCATGTATTTGTTTAGTAAACAATACGAGTGGCCTATATATATTGATCCGATGTCGCGACGTGACAACCACACTAGATCAACCAAGTCTACCTATATGGAAAAACCTACAATTTTAATGGTAAATTCCTAGTAAAAATACGCTCACTTTGTAACGAGCTTAGATACTTGCTGCCGGAATTGTGATTTGCTCAAAACACATCGTTGGGATCAGAGAGCGGGGTGTGGATGGCACCTCAGGTGTTCCTTTGTTACCGATTTTCTGCGGACTGCTCTTACTAGCTTTAGGGTAGCCTACCTCAGATTGTGAGTGGGGGTATACCGACCGGGGTGGGTGTCTCCAGAGAAGAGGACTGCGGGAAAGGGAATCTCAGGAGAAGAATCATAGCCTTGGTATATTTTGATTTAATGATGCCTTGTATGAAAATATTGACGCATGTATCCAGCAAATAGCGGCCTCCGGTAGTTTACAACATGGCAATTACTCGTTGGAACCAGGTACACACTCCAGCGACAACCCCGAATTGTATGTTTGTCAGTTATTCATAGCCTATTTCAGCGCGGCGCTTGTACTCATAATTACGTGTTACTCAAGGTTGACCGCTATCTATAGAAGACTCTCCATGCATAAGTCGGTACGCCTACGAACTCTGTCTGGCTGGTCGCATCGATGCAAACATTTGTGGCTAACCACCTGACTACGAGTTTGGGACAACTTCGGATCACCAGATAAAGTTAACGAGGGGTTGACGCGCAATTCCACAAAATTTAACGCGATCCAAATCCTACGAGCACATTTTCTGGCAAATGCCAGCGGTTTAGGATCTGAACCGTTTCGGCTACTCAGTTATCTGAGAATTCGAGATGTTCTGAATGACGGCAATAAATCAGTTATTTGATGTCATCTGCCGCAATTTCTGTGAGGAATAGCAAATGAATCAGATTTAGCGATATGTAGGCCTATTTCAGAAAAGTGCATGTAAATCTCGTCCTGCGGCTATGATCGAAAACAGGATGCCTATCTAGAAGAGCGCTTGTTCAAATTAAAAGAAATTATCTCACATCTAGACAATGAAATAACAGAGATCAGTCAGCATCAGTTGAGATTTAAATCCAACTCATGTTGATTTATTGGAGACATTCTAACGGCGAACACGCGTTACTTTACGAAACGTGAATCATTCGACGGAACATTGTACTTACTCTTCAAATAGGTACTTCTTATCTTCTGGGACCAGCGGCATATTGAGGGCGTTTGTGTCGTCAGACCTCGGGAGGATGGTCAGAGCGTCACATGGCAGCGTCGCCGGCGGGTCGCACAGGAGGCGGGTAGCGTACAGGTTGGTCGGATGGAAATACTCACACTTTCTCTCCCAGCTGCCCTCGTGCTGGATGACGCAGCGCGTCTTCTCGGTGTTGTTGCCCCTCTGAAAGATCCCGATAAACTGAGCCTTGTTCCCCAGTAGTGTATAATTGTATCTGATGTAATAGACAGCGTCTGACGGGTGAACAAGAGTAACCGAAATAGTCGACAACCCCGCCCAACCGGCGTACGCATGCGCAGTATACGTCCCGTTGCTGTGGTCGATCACGTGAGCTGCGGTCGAGGCGTTCTGTGACTCCTGAAAAATGACGACACTGAGAAAGTCCCCTCCCGACGTCCGTAGTCGACCGTGTTCATCTCTCGCGTTAATCTGAATTTGAATCAGTCCCCCAACTTCAATTCTGTCGTCTTCAATCAGCGCATAGTCACTCATATTTGGGTTCGTCAGCCCCAGAGAATGAGGCGAGGTGTACGTTAACCCGATGCCACCGACCTCCTCTAATGAGGAATACTCATCAAAGTCCATATTGACGACCTTTGACTTGACATCTCTCCGTTCGACGTTCGCGTCAGCTGCTCGATATTCCGCAGTATTCCGCCGGGCGCCCCTGGACCCAGAATGTTTGCTGTAGTTGGACTGTAAGGAAATGTACAACACGAGTATTCCAACCGGAACGCAACTATTCTTACTGCTAGTATAACATTTTAAACACGGCAAACGTGTAACTATGAAAGCGTCGCCCTTGTTTTTCACAATTTCACCATATATATCTCGCATCCATCAATATGTTATTAGTGCCTATGGCAAAACATGTTGTGACTTAACATGACTGTTACTTCATTACATATAATTACGTACAGGCGTATAAACTTCTTTCCTGGATGTTTCCAAAATGTCGCGAAAAGTACTGACAACCTAAAGCACAAGACACCATATACGAGATTTCGTTTAAATGTGCATGCAGTGGCCGTCGTAGATGAGCATGGAAGAGGTGAGGGGTATGGTATACTGCATTTATTAGGGCATAGTAGTTCGGATACGGTTAGTAAGAGTTAGGAATTAGATGTTACGAATTGTAAACCTGAAGCAAAAAGACTAGGCTACGACTATGTACTTACATTGATACTCAGAAATAGGATTATTCCGACATTCAGGAGCATGACAGCTACCAAGGCGCTCTGCCGCCGATATATGGATTGGTGATGCATGGAGGTCATCGTTACTGAAAAGGGAGCAATGAGTGATACTGCATGATATTCTATATGACATACAGTGTGTGCAAGGTCGGTATAGTGATGTCCATTGATTGACCCTTCAGACGTCACTCTTCGACCTACGGGTGAATAGAGCGGACTGCAGGGAGGTACAGATGCCGATTCGTAACGATGAATGTAATTGATGAGGCACGTGGGACCATACATACAAAGTATGATTATTTCATATCCGGCTTTCCGAATTCAAGTCAACACGCGGAAGGGTTGCTGAGTGGTGTCATGCAACACTTCCGGGTTAGATCCACCCACTCACAGCCGGGCGTTTTTCTGGAGGTGGCTGTTTTGCAGTTGCGATTCAGCTAGGTCTTGGTGTCCAGTTTCTGTTCTGGTGTCGCAACCCAGATATCTGGTGGAAGGGGGCTTGTTATATACGTGTCAGTGAAAATAAATAAGTCTCGTCGGTCAGCTATACGCAGTGGATGTTGTTGGACTGCTGTCCCTCTTGGATCTGAGAGAGTGGTAAGAGTCCTGGTGTTCACTACCATCCGTCAGATATGAAGAGAAGGCGAGCTATCGCCAGGGTTTATACACGATCAACAACGCCACGCTGCTGGGGTTTACCGATCAGCATTCAGTGGCCTTCTAGACCCGTATCATTCAAATCGAATCAAACAGGTTTACAACTGGACATTTGAGAATATATTCATCCCATCGTCGAAATCTCCGTTTTAGCAAACATGACACCGCTCCCTTCCAACACAGAAAATATCGTCTTTATCAGAAGAGGCATTGTAGTCTTTTTCGAATATGGTTTTTCTTTCCACTGTCCTGACAATACAGCAATAGAGCGCACGCACCTACTCATTATATATGGGTCATATAAGATATTATGTCTATGCCAGAGACGCCGCTATCTTTTTCATATCTGAACTGGAGCATGGAATAATCGAGAGAAGAGGGAGAGCGAAGGGTAATATCTTGCCAATCAGTCCTTTGGCCTATGTTATGTGTTATGCTGACCAAAAGGTCGCAAGTTCGAATCCCGACCGGATGACTCCGACCGGTGCGTCATTAGGCGGGCCGCTTTATCTATATGGCCTCGTCCCACCCAGGCGTTACTGAGGACCTATGATGGAACTGAGTGAACCAGCTGCGCCCATTAGCAGCACCAGGATTGTCGGAGAGCGTGCATGTTCTTGTGATCAGAGTAATATATGTAAACCGCTTTGAGAATAACGTGGATGAGCCCTATATAAGCGCGAAATGTATTAGTGTCATCATCATCATCATCATTATTATTACAGTAAAAAGAGATATCGTACCTTAGAGCGCGTGCAAATTCTTCGGGACACCCATGAGCAAATCCCTTACCACAAAACATCCCATCCCAAATATTTCCCCTACACTTGAGGACAATAATATAGTCGAAATAAGGTAAATTGATATTATTTTCAACGAGCTGTGTAACAAGCTTAACAATTAGCCATGTGGACAATCTCGTCTACTCCTGGATGTTTACAGATGGTTCGAGCATGATGACCGTGAAATGTGAAATTGAGTATTTGTTTATTTGTAATTGATTGAGACGGCAGGCAAATGCAGAGTAATAGGCCCTATCATGCGGAAACCTGCGCGATGGAGACTTATGGAATCAAAGCGTATCTATAGTATCTATACTAAACTATGGTTGGTCCTGAACAACAAGAAGGTCATTTCAAGGTCATCGGAGGTCAAATTGACATAGCTTGGACCATTTTCCCGACCATCAGAGGTCGAGATTCATAATTGATGCTGGGATAGGCCTACACGTGGGCGATCTACCCGCCTGAACACGTCTAGTCTTGTCCAAGACGCCGTGATTGAGAACCGCGCTTTCCGTCTCCTTGCGCTGTTCCCATGAATCTACGAGCCCCTGGATCAGTACTGTCCTAGATATGCATTCGTCACACAGCTATGAGCAACTGGTATGACCACTGAGTTATAACAACAAGAAGGCATATTGGCGGAGCTTTATCTTGGAGTTGCTCGTTTAGGTAGCTTAGTCTTAATCCGAGGCTAGAACATGTCTAGTTAAGTTATGCCACATGGACTAAGTGATAGCGAACCGAGGTAATGACAAACTAGTACAACAACAGCACGCGTGTGTGGAAGGTGGTGACCGACCTTCCAGCGTCATTGTCCGATTGGCTAACGACGGAAATGAGGAGGAAGTGTGTATAGTTGGTCCAACCCGTCTTCCGGCATACTGCTAATGCTCCCTAAATATCAGATTGGTCAAGCTGCCCAGTGAGTTTCTCCAGTCTGTAATTCTGCTATGTGCTGTGATGTATGCACGGAGTGACCATACAAATCATTGTCTGTGACTATATGATGCGAGAGAGAAAAGGGGCACGATTTATGACACTATTGATCCCAGTGTTGCACAATTAGGTAGTTGAGACTGGTCTCGAAAATTGCAGTGGATGGTCTCGGCAAGAGACCTAAATAGGCTTGCATAATATGTGAAGCTCTTCAAGAAGGATAATCTCAGTCTCAAATTATCTGGGGTACAGAGAGGAGGGTGTGGGGGCCGGGTTTGGGTGGGGGGAGGGGGGGGGGGGGTGTGGTAGTGAGTCCGATAACGGTATCTATTTATAAGGGTTATTGTTCCCGGTCAGGAGAGGCGATCGCAAGTCACGACAGTCCTTAGAATATACAGGCATTACTTCGTATTTTCGTCACATATTTCAGAATTTCTTGCCTACGGAATGTTTCCCGTTCCCTGTTTAACATTGTGAATTGACTGATCAGAAGTCGAGCCTAGTATTTTTTAATGGTTTACTAGCTGGACACGGGTACCGATCCCATACAATCCGGCTGAGGGTGCATACCGGGAAACAACACTCTTGTCAGATGCGAACCCTCGTTAGCTCACGGATCAAAGCAATGTCTCGAAGCGTGTCCTCGATGCGAAGGAGGTGGTCATTACATGCAAATGGCAACATGCAAATCACTTTCCACTCATTGTGAGCAATCGGGATAAAGCACCTTGCTCAAGGGTACAACGCGACTCGAACCTATAATCTCTGAATCAAAAGACCGACGGCCTAATCATGAGGCCACGGCACGCTCCACACGAGGGAATAACTTACAATAGCATACATAAACGGGTGGATGATCTATGAATGGTTGGGTATAAGGCTCAGTCGTCGATCGATTACTGAAAAGTATTATGCCTTCCAGAGGAATTCCACAAAAATGACATGAGACATGAGTTTAGCGTCAACACATCGTTCATATGATTGATGGCCTAACATATGCCAATTGTGTAGGCTTTAGCTGCCGATACGATATGTTATATTGAAGACAAGGTTAACTAGACATTTGCAGGCAGTAAACCCCCAGGTGTGTTTCCCCGGAATATTTATAATATTTACTTTCAATGATCAGAAAATTGCACTAACCATGTCTGGTTGACCTCAGATGACCTTGAAATGACCCTCATGTTGTTCAGCACCAAGTAAAGTCCATACCCACCAAGTTTCATTCAAATTCGACAGAGTTGAAAAATCGCACATTTCACACAAATTTGACCTCCGATGACCTTGAAATGAGCATTTTGTTTTTCAGCACCATCAATAGTACACATCCACCAAGTTTCGTTCAAATGCGACAAAGTTTGGAAAATCGCATAAATTACGCAAATTTGACTTCTTGTGACCTTGAAATTGCCGTCATGGTTTTTGGGACCACCAATAGTCCACACCCACCAAGTTTCATGTAACTCGTATGAACTTGACATATATTCGCAAAAAACGTGCAAAAGAAGAGGGCAACAGTCATGTAGTGAAGCGAACAGGTGTACAAAGTTTCAAATGAATCAGAGTTAGAGAGTTATGGCGCTAACAACTGAAGTTTCTGGCGGCGGCGATAATATCCCCAGACGCTGAAACGCGTCCCGGGGATATAATTATGAACATTTACTCAAAAGGAATGATCTTTCACTCAATATGATTGAACATTTGGTCCATACAAATGAGCATTTGCCCCATGGGAATGACCATTTACTCTATAAGAATGAACTTCTCCCCCATACGAACTGAACAATGAATAACTCAATTCAAGAATGAGCATTCACTCCATAAGGATGGGTATTTATCCCATCAAAATGAGCATTTACTCCATACGAATGAGAATTCACTCCATAAGAAAGAATATTATCCAATCAACCAATACGAATGAACATTCACCCAATATGGATGAACACGAACTTCATAAGTATGAACATTTATTCTATAAGAATCAGAACATTGACTAGTTAAAAATGACCATTCACTCAGAAAGAATGAACATTAACTTCATAAGAATGAACATTTACCCGATAAGAATCAGACATTCACTCGATAAGAATTAGAACATTTACTCGATGAGAATGATTACTCACTCAATAAGAATGAACATGTACATTCAATAGAAAAATTCATTCACTCAAGAATGGACATTTACTCCATAAGAATGAACATCCACTCCATGAGAATGAACATTCATTCCGAAAGAATGAACATTCACTCCATATAATAATAAAGATTTGAAATAGTGAGAAGTTACACAGTGGGATTGAAAATTCACTCGTTTGGGAGTCTCTAGCGACTGATCACGATTCAAAAGGTTGAATAAAGTCACCCCTTAATGAGTAAACAGACCTTCACTGCCTCAGAGTGACAGATCACCTCTTTGGAGTGACTGTTCACGATTCATCAGTGATCGTTTACTCGTGCTGAGTGAACGTTTTACCGAACTGTTGATGAAATTCGATTTGATTATATGTAATGAAGACGAGCAGACATGGGAATATGAGGAATAAACCTCTTACAAATTGTAATTAATCACACACAGATGTATGGGGACAGTTAGGCTATACATCACTTACCTCATATGATATAGTATTCGTTCCAATCCGAACAGGACAACTTGTACTCCTAATCTAACGATTGCCTGGAGGTTCAGCGAAACTTGCTCAGTCAGATCAGTACTGTTCTTCTTGATGAACAATATTTTTTTAATAAAGTTTCCTTATTCATCGCACAACCCGCATACACCGTTTGCACGTGTAACCTGCCCTATGAAAGGAGAATGAGATAATCCCAGAGCAGGAATGGGTAAAACTAAAGCGATAGCAGATTTGCTTCAAATAAGATTAGTACAGCGGATTAAAGCGACGGCCACTTGTATAGGTTGAATAAACTACACAGCCTGCAGACAACAGTTATTGGAGGCGATGGAGCCAGGGTGGCGTTGATGGAATCCTTATGTCCTTTGGTATTTCATGGTGGAATCATCGTGTGAGTACCGGTAGCGTTTAGTAATTATAGCATGGCGGATCTACACTTAAAGCAAAGGACTATGGTTGGCCACAGCAATCGAAGCGTATGGTTGGCCATATCGGTCAAAGCGTTGGCAATATCAGTCGAATTCTTATGCTTGGTCAAATCGGCCGAAGCGTAAGGGCAAATGTGATTTCTTGTGGGAGGCGAGGCTGCGGGATGAAACATTTCCCCTGAAGAGTGACCCCAGATACGCCACTGGTTCTGCCTCGAAATTCCATTCCCTACGGAAGAATACATGAGTTACATTCGAGCTCAAATTTGTTGGCTCACTTGCTCTTCCACACAATGGAGGAAGAATTAGATTACAATGAAGACACGTCCCCATTGGACTTAGGCCTACAGGTGTCTGAACTTGATGTTCGGCAAAAGTCAGCAGTGTCCTCTCCTTGTGGAGAAGGACCGTCCACGAGTGGAAATATTGACCTCACGAATGCTTTGGCCCAAATGCAGGCACAATTGCAATT
>JAUOBX010291612.1:0-11234 GCA_032360705.1 Eupentacta quinquesemita
TAATACGACGCTCCATGAAGAATCATGGCGAATTCGACGGTCGGGGTAGCTCAGTTGTTAGGTTTCGAGTCCTGATTGGCTGTATTTCCGGTGCATAGTCGGGGAGAGAGCTCCATATACATTGTTCATCGGGCCCTAGATCATCGTCAAACTAGACATGTACAAGCGGTGGACCGCCCACGTGTATATCCCCGCAATAATTATGGATATGGACCTTTGATGACTAGAAAAATGACATAAACCATGACTGGCTGCCCTTGAAATGACCCTCATGTTGAAATTACCGCTGTCATTTTGAGAACTAACTGGATTCGACACCTACCAAGTTCCGTGTAAATTAGAAAAACTTGATTATTTCACGAAAAACGGCAAAATAGAGGTCCACAGGCATGCAGGTTCACCCACTTTCGAACCCATCCAGTATTTTACTAGGACGGACCTGTGTACCGAGTTTCAAATCGCTCGGTCTACGCCTTAGACAGTTATTGCGCTAACGACCAAAGTTTACGGCGGGGACGGCGGCGGCTACACCTCGAAAAACCATAATTTCCCAGGACGCTAAACGCGTTGCGGCGATATAAAACGCGCCATACCAACATCATTGTTGGAGAATATGATTGATATTCTGCTCCCAGTACTCACTCACCTTGTGAACCTCTCCCTCCGCCCTTCATCATGTGTACCGTCGTCGCCCAAGCATGCCTCTGTGACACCGGTAATCAAGAAGCCAACGTTGGGTCAAGAGGAATTCAAGAGCCACTAACCCGTTAGCAATCTTCCTTATGTTTCCAAGTTAGTTGGAAATGTGAGTGTGAGGCGACTACATGATCATCTAACACATAATAACTCATGTGAATCCCACCAATCTGCCTACAGAAAGTGTCACAGCACCGAGACGGCTATTGTCAAGGTAACAGATGACTTTCATCGCTCCCTAGACAAAAAAACACTGTGTATTATTGGTGTTGCTAGATGAAAGTGCAGCATTTGATAGAATTTATCAGGTTCTTCTACTTCACCGTCTCACTGAACGTTATGCAATCACAGGCTCGGCACATGCCTGGTTGGAATCCTACTTGAAAGAACGCACACATTCAGTTGTAATAAAGGGCAAGTCTTCAGCTATCAAGGGCTTGGACACGGGCTTCATCCAGGTTTCAGTTCTGGGTCCTTATATGTATATCCATTGTACACAGCTCCATTATTTTCGATCGCGTGGGAGCATGGTATTGGAATTCACATGTATGCTGACGACACTCAGTTGTATATTTCTTGTAATCCGAAGAATGCCGATGCAACGCTACGTCGACTAGAGGGTGCGATCTCTGAAATTCGCGACTGGATGACTGGAAACCACTTGAAGTTAAATGATGAGAAAACAGAGTTCCTGATCATCGCTAAACGAGGTACCAGGAGGTGTCCATCGCATATCACGGGCATTAAAATAGGAGATGTAAACGTATTTGCAAGTGTTTCCGCCCGTAATATAGGAGCTGTGATCGATTCAGAATTAAACATGTTGCCCAGTGTCAATAGAGTTGTTAGGACGTGCTATTCCCATATCAGACAGGTCGCTCACATTCGTCCATTTTTAACTCGTGATGCAGCTGCTACCTTGACCAATACCATTTTCACCTCTCGTCTGGATTATGTAAATAGCCTCCTCAACGGCCAGCCAAAATTTTCACTTCGTAAACTGGAACTTGTCCAAAAGAATGCTGCTCGGATGGTCTGCATGAGGAAGAAGAGCAAACACGTCACACCACTACTGAAATCCCTCCCCTGGCTCTCGGTAGAATCCCGTGTGAGGTTCAAGGTCAACATGCTCACCTACAAAGCACTACATGGTATGGCCCCTCAATACTTATCCTCTCTTCTCACACCGTTCACCCCCATCCGGGAGCTCCGATCGTCATCAAAGGGCCTACTTCGGGAGAGAGGGACGAAGTGCAATGCCGGTGAGCGAGCATTCTCAGTCTGTGCTCCCAAACTCTGGAACGCGTTGCCGAACTCTGTGCGTGCCTCTGATTCTTATGACAGTTTTGAAAGGTCTTCGAAAGCACATTATTATAGACTTGCTTTCACTGTATAATTGGGTTTCTAATTCAGTGTATATTTCATACGATCTTGCCCATAACATTAGTTTGATACATCATATATATTTGTCTACCGTTCCTAATCGGCCAATTGTATATATTATTACTGCTTCGTATGTTTTATTGACGTTTTTTACTGAAATCGTAACTTTTTTAATCAGGTATTTTAATCAGTTTTGTCATTCCGTGTGTTGATCACATTTTGTTTCTTATTGTAAAGCGCTATGAGCAGCTCTGTTGAAATATGCGCTATATAAGGACCTTTTTTTTATTACACCGCATTTAACGTTATAAAAACATTTTCAGCGGCTCTTTTAAAAATGCCATGATAACGTTTTGTGCTTTGTTGAGTAGTCATTCAGTCATGTCTGACTTCGAGTGTATAGTGAACTTCACATGTATCAATGTACATAAATTCAGTTTCAGTTTGCGATATGCTCATATTAGTTGTATAGATTATAGATTCACCCCCATATTTTACAAATGTTACAATATGGTGCAACCTAAATACCCAATAAGCTTGCCTACAGCAAGTTATAAGATGTAAATACCGGATGTTTATACTGCGATATCCATGTCATCTACCCTGAGAAGGAGCCTCACAAGTTTGTACTATGCAATGACGGGAATAATTATTTCCAGCGGTTACAATGTAATATTCGGCCGAAATGGATATGTATATAAGTTAGGTTTGCACTGTGTGTGTGCTTTTTCAGCACTGTGTATTTTGAGCAAAATAGAAAGCAAAGATAGTTCATCGAATGAAAGCATCGCACATGTATATGTCTGTATGACAAATTCTTTCAAATACTGTAATCTCTATATCTATACGCAAGTCGCAACGTCATGGGCATTACATAACGCTGTGATTTCTGTTAACATCATAATTTGATGAAAGTTAACAGGGTTGTATCAGTTGGTGCATGGTTTCATGTGTGATATGATACGTCTCATCTCATTGATATTGAAATGATCTAGTTTTATCGAAATAAGCTCTTAAACACGATAGACAGAATTTATATCATACTAGTGGGTATGACAGTGACTTTATTGGATAGATATCCCTCTCAGCCTATTGTTTCCAGTTCCGAACATCTAATTTACCTATATATTGCTTCAAACGTCGTCTTCGCTGTAACTGTTTCTCCGATTTTTTAAAACTTGTTTCTGGGGAAGAACGAACACTCAATATAGAATTTATATCAATATATAAATTATAATTAAATACACATTATGTATGTGTATTTGTATGATGACGTGGAGACACATCGCTATTCAGCTGTGTCCTAGAAAAAGGGAGTAAACATCAACTGATGCAGCAAAATAGGATAAGACTCCATAATTCTTTGTCTGATCACGATGATATTTGGTATTCAGGTATCTCATAGGAATAACAAGTAGTACAAGAAAGAACACTTTACATTTAGGGAAAGTTCGGCTTGTAAACATGCTAAAATCTAACTAGAAGGTAACCTCGGTACGCTCGTTGCCCATGATGAGTACACGAATGAAACCTATACACACTAAATTTTAGCTTGATTAGGCTGAGCATTCTGGACTTATCGTGCTTACATGCAGACGATCCCTTCATTGTTTTTGGTTCCAGTCCAAGGTTATCATAATTCACCCAATGCCAATGGATGTCTGGCATTTCTCTAAGCACAATAATTCCAGAGTGTCCGAACCCAATCATAATGATATTTGACGTGTTATAGCATAGCGACACGGGTTTTAACGTTCTTTTGCTACTATATACACCCGTCACCAGCAACTATCGATTGGAACAACCAAGCCATGCGATTTAATTGGATTGTCCGCCTCCAACTAACGCGATAGTTGGCTCCTGCAGGGTTTCATCCGAGACCTACCGTGAAGCGTACCATCTATTCACTTACTGGACACCCTTCTCAACTGCACCAAGTAATTTCCTTTCTTTCATAGGAGAGATACCTAGACGTTATGTAGGTTACTAGGGGTTTACTCTAAACCACAATGTTGATAATGTTGCACCATGGACCCTACTACCTGTTATGTTAGTTCATGACTATAGCTTCCCAGGTACACTCCAGAATACCCTATCCGGGTTAGATTGGTTTTCATAACACTGGATAAAATGATTTGGTAATGTAATTGAAATAGAGGGTTGACTGAATATCGTTTAAAACTGGGTTTACATAGTACGTAGTAGTTTTAATTGTTCCAACAGATGGTTGAAGCAGTGGCTAAGTAATTTATCTGCCGTTCAAAGAGAGGAATCCCATTTTTTTCCACGACCCAATTGAGTTCTCTCATCGAAGTTACCGACAGCAACGACAGCAGTCGATCGATTCAATCCAGTTAGTCCAACTAGAACACCTTATCTTCGGCGGAAAAGACACGTGGCCCTCGTTCCCGCAGGATATTATTGATTAGAATGGGGCTCTCGTTCATAGTATGTGGTAAGATTATTTCGCTCTGCCAGCAAACATCCTTATGGAAGTACGATCCCGTGAGCTCACGAAGTTACCAGATTCGAGCAATTTCCGGACAAATATTCCTAACTACTCTAGTTCGGAATGTTTTTCTATCACATAGCAAAAACAATAATTGTATCAAATTCATTATAATAATAATCTAAAGAAGGGCTTAGTCCTCCCAGACATGGTCAATCATCGTGTTCACAATGGAAAAATAGGCACACCATTGGGAATTATCCCTGTTCTGCATCGACACCAATTGGTTATCGCAGTCCTCATCAGGCAGCTAAGCAATAACTCTCAACTCTCATAATATATCAACCTAGTTGTGTTTTCTAAGCATGCTTCACATGAGTGTATTATGAGTACAGATATTCTGGAGGAATGGACAGCTTGTGCGCATTAACATTTCCATATACCAAACGCCTGTCCCCAATAGCCCGATTGAATTCATTAGAAAATTAGCATAACTGAAATATTGCGTAAAAAAAGTTCTTTTTTAGTTTAATTCACTAACACGAACAAGCATTCCAAATATCTGATCATTATTGAGGAATGTTCTTTATGACTACACAGCGACATTTATTATCATGATTCGCTCTCGCGGAACATTGGGTTTGTTTATTCAGATTTGTCACCAGCTATGACACTGGCTCCTTTCCATGTATTTATATTCGACCAAACATCAGCGTAACATAGATCAATCCCATTGGTCTAACTTTCATTGCAGAACGACAGCACCTTGTGCTGGCACGTAGCTTTGATTACCGGTCATTAATTAACCCATGTAAAATTAACGTGAACATCACTGTTCAATCAAACAAAACAAAATCAAGGAAGGAAACACACTCCTGTTGAATTCAGATTCCTTCAGTTACGATCCATGAATCGTAGCAGTCCGCTAATTCAATAAACATCTTACGCACAAATAGTATCTCATTGATCTGTATTTATTGATCAGTTGACTAGCTGCATGATAAACTTTTCTGAATAAACGTTTCTCGAGTAGTACGAAGTGCGTTTCATTTCCACTAATACTAATAAACCAATCAATTTCGATGGGATAAGAATTTGATGATTCCTGGAATGACCTGATCATGGGAACATTTGACCACACCTTCTTACAGTGTAGGCTACGTCACTACTTGATATTGGTCAGCTGGCTGTTTTAATATCATTTGAGATCCGTACAGCATGCGTGTAATGTTATTGCGGTATATCGGAAGCGGATTACTTGGGCACATTTTTTCGAACTGTTCGTTCAACTCGAAATACGTTTCGATATTCTTGTCTGCGAATATACTGATGAATTACCACATACTATTTTCCAATGGATCGTTGTAGTAAGTTGCACCATTTCTTTATTCTTATCCTATTCAATATTTGGCATTCCCGATTTGTGCCCATGAGTTATCGTAAATTTGTCTGCATTTGCTTCCATAAACTTTCCATCAACTACAAATGATCACCTATACATCAGCCTGGAGCAGCTAGTGAAGATAGAGATGGCTATGTTATGTTATGCCAGCGTATCTGCCCTGATGGGGATGTATATTATCATGGCGATTCATGAAGGCGAATCACAACGCACGAACAAATACAGGCAGACATCGGTGACCATTCCAGCGACCAACTGCATTACCAACTAACGTTCTCTCCAAGTTGTCCGTATTATGATAAGTTATTGGTAAGTGATTCCCGCTATGAAATGCTGGATACGTTTATTGACGTTGATGTTCCCAGTACAAAGTGTCCGCCCTCGAATTATCGTTTGATTATTTTGTATATATCCCCAGGAATGGGACCCCTGCAGTGATATGTATATAAATCACAGTTACTATTTATTATCATTAGGTATCCCCAGTTATTGAAGCGATTCATTTGCGCAATGAATTGCTGGGGGTGTTTGTGACCTATACAAACAAATTCAACAATTTTCATTCTTATATAACATCACATAAACTTTGATGACACTACAAACCCATCACGTGTTTATGTGTCCATATCCAGCAGCCAAACAATCGTCTATATCAATTTTGACTGGTGTAATAAAATGGTCCAGTTAAAATGGTGTCTTCCAGGCACGTTTTGTAGAGTAAAATTCCGTTAGCTTTGGTAATCCCCTATGTGCACGAGTCTTGTACATTTCCTGGCACCAAAGAATAACGAATCGATACGAAGCCGGTAGACTTCCCTGTACATCCTTGAGCAAGTCTCTTTATCTCCATTGCATTATTGGAATGAGTACGAGTGGCCTACATTCTGAGTCTGAATGGGGCAACTTACTCGTCGGGATCGTTGTTTCCTATGACGAGGTTAACATATGTCATCATAGGCGCAGTGCGTATCATCGACGTGGGATAGTGTCATATAGGCACTGTCTATTATCATTACCATCACCGTTATTATTATTGGTATCATACCAATATCAGCCTGTTATCACAAACGAACTGTTGTATGTAGAAGCTATGACATAGAGCCGTTGAATAAATGACGGATGATGCGCCGTATAATATATCGAGAAAGTTAACAAAATACGGTATGGAGAGAACGTCCATCTACAAGTGGCAATTATGCTCTCGCAATTGGGACTTGAGTGTCATGCTAGTTTAACATTCGAGCCGTTCACGTCTTTCTAATGTTCTAGGAGATCGAATCAAGGACTCTGCTGGCAGAAAATACATATAATACCGTACTGCTCTCGCAGTACTACTGAATTGAATATTTTATTATCCGATGGAGAAATATCCAATGTTCCAGTACTTCCTTTCAAAGTACCAAAAGTGGGGCGTTGATATTGATCCTTTTTTCTATGATGAACTAGTCATGTATAGTATGGATATGAGGCGCGGGAAACTAATGGGTATATAATGGGCAGAATCTCTGGAGCGCTCCTCCTGTCGACCCATCAGTGAAATGGGGACCCGTGAGAAACCTGAGTACAACCGGCGCTGATATATATATACTGCTGCCACATACTCTCGGTGATTAACGGAGTGTGTACCTGGTTCCAATGCGTGGGGGTAATGTTGTAAAGCCCCCCGAACAGTTGTTAGCTCTGAATATGTGCGCTATATAAGACGTGACATTATCATTATTATTATTAAGGTGTATGCCTATCACACGCCCTCCGCTTGGCCCTAAAGGGGAAAGCCTAACAGCGTATTCGCTGAAAACTGGCTCAGACTTCTTTTTGGTATTCAGACTGTCGCCATTCACTATTCCACCACATGCAGGACTTGGTTCGCAATTTACATACTCATTGGGTTCAATTCCAGTTTCCCGTAAAACTTATGACGTGCCTATTTATTTCAACATTCTCTAATTAGCTGATATCCTCACCTAGACATGGCCTTGTTTTTCTCCTTCATACAGGAAGTAATAGACAAGGACGCTTTGCTTGAATAAAGAAACGAGCCGTGCAGTTTTGCTCTGTAGAGTATTCCATAGAAACTGAATAATTAAAAAGCTTGAAAATCAAGCCTGTGGTGTGCACGTTTTCAACAAGAAACATAAACAGGCTAAAGGCTAACGAAGGACACATTCCACCAACGGGAAGGAAACATTCAACAAGAGGTCTGGAGAACAAAAAGACCACACTTTGTTCACCAACTTTCTTATGAGACACTGGTTGTTGAAAAGCAAACTTTGCATGGGTCGGTGTATTATATAGGACGGAGTAGAATGATGGAGACATTCGTGGATTGAGGTGAGTAGATGGAAGTCTGTTCTCTGCTGACATGGTAACCATTGTAGATCTGCTAGAATCGGTGTGATGTGTTCAGTTCCGGCAGTCTGAGAGACGATGCGTGATGCAATGTTCTGGATTATTTGGAGTCTTCCTCTCTGACTCTTCCAGTATGTAGTATGCCAGCCAGCAGCGTGCTGCAGTAATTCATGTTGAACATCACCAGACACTGTGTGTCGGTTTTACACGCTTCATAGTTCTCAAAGAAGCTGTAGACTTGTGTGGAAGCGTGTCATCAATCAGCACACCGCGGCTCTCAACAACGCGTGATGGGGTCATTAGGCTTCCACACGAATATATATGCAAAATCAAGATTAATTCTTGCCAGATAAATTACATTTTACTTTTTTTCCTTTGGATAGGTCTCATTCGATTCATGATGTATACCTCACCGAGCTTTAGTTGCAATAACGAACAGTGAGGCGAACCTTCGACGGAGCACATCACTTGAGAAGATAGTGGAATACAACATCATTTCAACGCAGGCCAATGTGAGGTAGGTTTCGATTCTGACGATCCAGTTGTTGGAAGTTACTTCTGTTGTCGAATGAAATAGCCCATTGCGTATTTTAGGGAGTGGTCTACTTAGACAAGCTCTAATGGCCGGAGTATCCGGACCACATACCTTTCACTCATTCACCGATGTATGTGGTTTGACTATTGACAAATGAATAGATCAAAAGACTGCAATTAAATTCAACTATAGATTATCACTTGAATAGAATCCCAGAGTGGCTTTTGGTATAATCCCAGCGAGGACACCGTCCAGTCATATTCACCTGTGTTCATAGTGATTGGTTCAATGGGAAAGTACATCGAGCAGTAACAGCAATCCTGTGCAGTGTTAGGCTGTTGAACGTAGGCTAGGCTACCACAAATTTGTTGAACGAATTCGAACAAAGAGAGGCGTAATCATGCAGTGTCTCCAATATGATATAGAGAACTACTAAATTACACGCATCGTTGCTGGAAACAACTGAAGCTACAAACCCGGCACTGCGATCGAACAATCTACAGACACACAATGAAGCCGTCGATCCACTTACTATCTCACGTAATAGCGAGGTAGAATGAGATCCAACGCATAACCAGCTGGTGTCATCAGTTGTTATTATATTCATGAATTTTCATGATAACTATGTATGGGACTGGTGTAATCTAGGTATTAAAGCCTCTTAATGGGAAATGATTTCAGATGACCACTGCTGTATTAAGAAACGATAATTTGATACATACGTGGTAGGAAGCTAGCAGGAGGCTGATGTTCTCCAGTTGCGAATTCGGGAAACGCTATTCGGTAACAATCTTGCTTATGATAACTTTGACATTGCTAATTCTATCCGAGAAACTAATATTCGCTATTGAACCATGATTCCTTTTTGTCTGGTGAGTGACACTGCTATCTCACACATGTACTTATCATTTTACTTTTTTCGACGTATTTTACAAATGTTGAAAATGATACGCCTAATCCCAGTACACTGTCGTGTTTGGGATGTACTGCAAATCATCATTATCGTATATTTGTATATTGCTATCAAACAACCATGAAGGCCTAAGAGGAGTCACCGGCTGCATTTCCCCCAAAGGCAGGTTTTCACAATTGCAAATGTCTATTCCTGCAGTAACATTTTATGATGTTCCGACAGTTATTAGACTATCACAGAGTTACGAAGGGCATGGACAGAAGACATGAACATTATTATATCGTTATCACTCAAATGACCCCACCAAAATCATACAGTGGATATTTACACGCATGTAGCTCACCGTATTTGGGAGCAAGTCATTACGACAGTTATTAGTTGCACTCATTGTCTGCTAAACGCTCCCATCGATCATTCGCGCGGCCGTAACAGATATTGTAGGACAGACGCAATAATAATTGAAATGAGGGGTGATACAGCCATATACTAATGAGAACTGTAACATGAGGACAGATGAATCCTTTCAGTTGGACTAAATCCCAGCTGCTGTCATAACAACAGTCACAGATTTCGTCCCTGGATACTTCAAACGTACAGTTGGTATGAATACACGGACCGGCCGTTTCCTGCAGAACCGTTGTGAATGGGGCACTAAACACGATTGAGGACTGCATATGTATATATATGCTTTAACACACCCACTCTTGTGGTAACTCCAAATCGTTGCCGTTCTCCAATTTGTAATGTTGCAATGTATCCTCAGAAATACAAAGGAAGTATCGGCCCACCGGTCAGAAATTCGTCCCCATTACCACAGTCCTCTTCGCGTAAACTTCACGTCCTCTGGGTAAACCGGGAGAAGTGTCCGGTAAATCATAGGGGTGCCGGCAGGTTAGTTCCAGTCGTAACCAAGGAGAATAAACGGTTCGGGTTCAGCCCGAAATTGTTCGAAAGTAACCGACCGGAACTAGTGAACTTGCTCCAAGTCATCCAGCTTGAAATAAAGAACTTCACAATGAATCCTCATCCAAGCAGACGGCAATATTACCTTCACTATGTAGTATGATTGTGGGCTAGTTGACTATGTGCTCCATTGGTGAAGGGTGATCATCAAATGACCTCCAGCACTGAATGTTCATTATATTATATTACTATGCATCTGGAAAGCCAGCTTCCCAGGTTTGGCCGCCAAACATTGCTTGAAGTGCTGCTGACACTGGGACCATTCACTCTAATACACATGCATGCAGAATGCCATAATTAATTAGTTGTTAGACTGCATACAGTTCTTGCTTCACTCCTGAACAGTGACCACATGTACCTGTAACTAAGTATTACTTCTCTTGAATAATGACAATTAAACCAGGTTCGAGGTCAGACTCGAGACAACTATTATTCTGGCACAATAAAGCGCCTGATAGAACCGAATGGTGAAAGTGATGAATACAAATGTTACAGGAGCTTGATGCGTTCAGTAACCCAGGACAAGATGGAACACAACTATACT
>JAUOBX010291723.1:0-11234 GCA_032360705.1 Eupentacta quinquesemita
ATTCCTCCAGATGGCAGCAGATGGCTCCTAGAGACCGTTTCCAGCTATATATATTCGGTTGTGATACATGGGTTTCACGACTGCAAATGTATTTAGCTGAAGAAATTATTGATACTATTCTTCGATTTGTTCAATATTTTTTTGGAATAATTAACTTTTGTTGAATATGTACCTTATATTTCTGTCAATACACCTCTGCTCGCCTGTCAGAAGTTTTGCCAACATCATATTTTTCGGGCTCTTTTCCGAATATTTTGCCTTCTCTCTTTGAACTTCGGCTGAGTGCCATTATTGCCAAAATTTCTGACAACCCCAGTCTTTCCCTACCCATGTAATCAAATACCCATACACATGGTACACTTTTCATTACTCGTAGGCTATACCAGGATGGCGGCCTTTTTGAAAGAGAATTAAAACATTACTACTGGGTATGTGGTATCGGTGCTCTTGGATTTGCCTCGGAAACCATAGACACCATAGCCCCCCTGTTTAGCCACTACATACAAAGATATATGATCATTTTCATGTGAAGATACCGGCCATGTTGAAATCCGAAATGACGGCCCTTTTCAATAGTGATGAATACTATATCACGTGACTCGTTGGTATTGGTGCCATCAGATTGGCCACTAAAATAAATTATTAAGCCATCCTATTCGAAGTGATATGATAATTTCAGTATAAATGGCGGGCATCTTGGAATAAAAAAAAAAAAAGTTCATTACCGCTGGGTTTGTTGGTAGTGTAGCCATTGGATTAGCCATCAAAATGCATGCTAACCCTCATTTATGCAAAGAGATATATATTTTTCCATACGAGAATGGCGGCAATTTTGAAAACTCAAAATGGCCGCCAAGACGAGCTGGGAAAAAATAGCATCCTCCATTTTTGAATTCTCCATCTCCGAAATAACCAAGAAGTGCAATGAAATTGCTTTGGGCAGGGCTGTCTCGAAAACCCTTTTTGGGGCATCACAATCCCTACTAACTGTTGATGTTTAACAATGGAAATATATCGAGTTGATTTTCGTTGGGTTCCGGATTATGTAGGGGAAGAACATTTGTTTTGGTGACTTTTACGGTAGTAATTAGGGTTTAGAAGTTGGGAGTGAGATAGCTGCTTCTGCTTTTCTTACATAGATTCATAATGAGAATACATGCAACCTGCACATCAGCAAATGAAGAATATGTCAAAGGAATAACGTAATTAGAAAAGATATATGGGTCGGTGTATGGATGGCAACAACAGACGAAACACAAAAAAATACAGTCGACTTACTCACGTCTTTAACGTAGCAATTTAATTTTTACAATCATTAGAAATTGGGAGTCTTTCCTAGTTCCCACAGTCGACTAATTTGGGCGTAAACTCAAGACTCATCTCTTCCATTTGCATTTGCTCACGGTTTGATCAGTTTGGGCTGGATACTTGGGTGAGATTTGTCTAATGTGTATAATTGTCATCATTCTAGAAAATATATAAAGTGGTCCTAATATTGGATGAACTATTGTAGGCCTCATGAAATGGTGCTTATATATATGATAGAGTAATTGCTCATCTACTCATCGGAACCTTTCCCGTAAGAATTGGGTCAACCGTTGTGGAGAAACCTGCCTCCGAAGTTGGTTGTCCGGTGAGAACATCTCCCGAAATGAGTGAAAACGCTATACTGGGCGATGACGTCATCGATTGAAGATAATTTCGTGAACATTGGACTTCGCTGGATTTGCATCCAAGGATTGAGTAGTAAATATCCAAGTCGGACATATATGATGCAACTCATATACGCATATTGCGTCATTGAGTTATAATCACTCGAAGAAGCTAGTTACTATCGCCTATAGGCTATATCTCAAAAACTGAACAAGATATGGAGAAACAGATCGCACCATTGTGTTTGCCTCTCCGAACTATCACTAGCACAATAAAAATAACAGACCCAGGTACTCCACTCAAAAATGCTAGATTGTTCAGTTACCACCGCCTGTATCTAAAAAACTAAGTAACCAAGATATGTAATACCTGGATCTGTTATTTTTTATTTTACAGCAGAGTGAACTTTGGTCTTCTCTGTATTTGCATCCAAGGATCGAGGAGTAAGTAAATAATTGAATGGTTGATATCGTTTTTATAGTTATTTTGTTTCATGCAGTGACTCCCCTGCATGAGGGCGTTTGTTCCTATAGACTCAAGATTTCAATGCGTTAACTGGACGATTACCCATGACCTCAATATTTCAGCAAGCCTAAATACAATTTCACAATTCTTATCAGCCATTCGACCTTTCATACAATAAAAATGATTTTGAAAGCTATACTATTTTGTTAAAAATTCCAAGGACTCTGGAATAGACAATGAGGTGAATACCTGCGTCAAAGTATCAATGCATCAGCAACTCCCGTTATTGTTTTTATTCAGTTATTTGTAACATTGTCAATATTTCCCAGAAAATGATTGAAAGACGTCAACAATAAAATCAATAATAAATCACGGGAATGAAACGAGAGGATTCCTACGCGGTTGTAAGGTAATTACTTTAATTATTAGTAAACAATGTGTCCTTGATTAATGAAAATGCCTAACATTGAGTTATATATTATATATATTGAGTATATATTAGGTTTCCTGACCTTTCTGCGATACTTTGCCACTTGGGTTGTTCCGGACGATTCGTGTTCTTTCTCTCGCAAAACTAAACAAAACAGACCTAAATAATTTCCCCACAAGAAAACTACCAATGCTACCTCATCGAGTATTTCTGGATCCAGTCATTGAATAAATAATTGCGGGTTGTGAACAAATCGACCATCATTATTATTTTGACTGTGATATGAATACCATAACCCTGTATTCAACAAGTTATAAATTCAATCTCGGAGTGTTTTCAATCCTTGTATTGCAGCGAACGGGTGGTAAAATAGCGTAATTCAAACATAGGTCGAACCTACTAACTTACTACCTACTCTTCAAATGATGCTTCGACCTTGTGACTTAGGTTACTGTGGTTTTTTTAAATCTAAAACCGGACAAATAGCGGAAACAATTCTCGTGTATTCAACCTTAGCCGATGTACGGTCATGTTTCATTAAAATGTCCAGTTTCGATTTCTAGAGAAAGGTTTGGGGGTTAGACCACCACTTTTGCATGACCAAAGTTCTAATGAACTAAAATGAAGTGCAATATTCTCACAAGGTTGTAATGTTCATATGATACACATGATTAGTTGTAATCCTGTTATCGAACGCCGAAACGCCGAAAATATTTGATGGATTCGCGAAAAATGCGTAGAATTAAACCAGCTCCAACTGTCTATCTGTACATTATCTGGACCCGCATCAACATTTGTTAGTTGAAACATTTGACGAAATCCACCAGTTATATACAATGAATACATTATTATTATATTCCCTGACCAGTACGAACGATGTATTTCTACGCTTGATCGTAAAAATTGATAAAAAACGCCAAGGTTTCCAAAATGCCGTGAGGGATGTGAGCCACTCTCAATTAGGACATAGACGAGCCTTATTGACTCGTTCCAGTGGGAGGGGTAATGCTCGAGTGGTTTCTCTCTGCTCATAAAGGAGGATATGATTCTATAGAGTAATGACCCCATGTTCAACTTTGAAGAATGCATTAGACTGTTGAATGATGCATTCCTGGTTTCTGAAACTACAGTCTCTTTGAAAACTATTCGGGGCAATCTGATTACATTGCATTTTTTAGGACAACTCCATGTAATTCATTGGGATACAAATGTTTCTTACGGATGTCAATTGTGAATGAGTGCGCAATTTCAAATGGAAACGACACAATCACCTGTCATTCCTAACCACTCGAGATCGAGGGAACCCGCTCTTTGTTTCGTACTGGACCGACCGCTTCAACCGATAGCTGTGTGAGAATCGGGAATCAATTTTAATGCCGGGAATATTGCTGTAGAGTATGCATGTAAATTACATCTCCGATTTTCCCCGATAAGATATAACAGGTAGAAACCTACCTCTCCACCCCGATCGTGGTGATTATCAACAATGATTCCAGCAACAGGTTGGAAGGTGATTGTGTCAGATGATAAGGGTTTGTCATGTTACCAAATATACAACAAGAATAGGAAACATCCAACAAAGTTGAATCGGCTCGGCCAACTGCCTATTCTATTTTGAGAATAGCATGATTACCGACATTTGACAAGGATACATTATCAGGATTGTTATCTTTATTGAAGAAATCTGTAACGTAACTGTCGATTTAACACTTTCAGTTGACCAATACGTACCTAATTTAAAGATCAGAGCGGAATCCATTCTCTCATTCAGAACAGGAGACAAACATAAAAACAACAACCTGATTACACCTTTCCTGTCATTAGTCATCTGCCTCTCCGATAGAACACCGGAGTGTAATGTAAACAACGCTGTCAATCGCCTAATAGTCAGTGGTGCCCTCGGCTTTGAGTTAATGTCAGCAGAGTGTTGAATATTAAATCCTCTGAAATGGGTAAGTTACTTTTATTTGACTCGCTTGTGAAGCAACGAACACCCTAGCAAATGTTGGAGGTAGTATAGAGGAGGGATGCTACTCATCGTCACATGGTTGATTATCATGACATAGCCGTATTGAGTGCGCTAAAGAGATGCTATCGACATACCCCAACGTGAGCATGTAATATTAAAGTGGATATATCCGTATACTTCCGTTCGTCTTAGGAATGAACTGAGACGCTAGTCGAGATGCTGCAGCGTCAGTTTGTTCATGAAACAGTGAAAGTGGAACGATCAGCACGGAAGAAACTAACCGATGAAACTATGAGGAGTCTGGGACCTAATTATTTTCAGAAACAAGAAAAGAAAGCTGTTGTACAAACACGAATGAAACCAGCAACCAACATACACGGAAAACGGATGTGGAAAAATACAATATTTCGTTCGTTATTCCTCTCTCCCATTGTTTTTAACGGAACTTTTCTCATGGGAACTACGGACGCATATCGTCACTCCCATGACTAACCTGAGGATGTACGGCATCCTAGTAACTCAATAACAATGTTAAGCCCTAATTAGGTCCTACACCCGCTCATTGCTGTCCTAGTTTTTCTCGATGACACATTTTTGTCTAATATCTTGTTCTCCTTTAACCTTTTACTCATCTTTATATAGCGCTCTGAGTTTTCTTGGAAAGCGCTTCATAGATATAATTTATTTGTTTACTATTATATCATTTATTATTATATTAAATATAGCGTTATATGAGGCAATTATTCATAGTTTAGCCCGGATTTGACCACAATTTCATGAATGAGATTCCCATTCTTCGCGGAAGTTGGCGTCATTGCTCAACTCTCCGTTATTTACACGGAGTGAGAGGAAGATGACGAGACAACCTGATTACAATTCTGAGATCGCAAACATGCAGTTGCCACCTTGTAAGGTAATTAAATGTTACCAAGTATTGACGAGTCGAGATTTTCCGGTTGATATGATCCCAACGGTTCCAGCGATGTAGAGATTCTGGGTCTTATTACTGACAAAGTTTGTTGGACAGTTTTCGGATCTTGCAGACTGACGAATTCTCGCTAGGTGTCTTAGTAAACTGATATATTTCCATGTCATAATTATTGTATGATATTACTTCATATACACCGACCTTATATCGTTGTGCTATCAGGGAAACCAGCGCAACTGTGGACCTAAATACTCGTACAAGAACCCCTACCAGTGTTCATTCGAGCCATTATTCGGGTAAGAATGATGGTTTGGAGACTGAGGGGATCAAGGGTACGGACATGCTTTGTTGCTTTGGTATGTTTTTCCGAGTTCTTCCTGGAGTAATTTCGAGTGACTAGACCGGGAGACTATCGTTGATACAGATCTGGAATTTTGGTCCAAGCCTGGAAAATTACCGTTACTGTTCAGCGCCATCAAGGTACAACTTTGAGCAGCATCTTTGAATCGTGACGTTTCCGATTTCCCGAAGTCCACATACCACACTACACGATACGTACATGTATGCACGAAACCAAACGAGGCACTGCATTAGAATATAGGAACAGAAGGTCACCACGAGACTCTATGAAATATAATTCAGCTCCGCCAGTTATTAATCATTAAAAAACAACACAACGATAACTAACAAAAACAATACACATGAAGCAATACAAAGTTACATATCAAGCCAACAGCCGAATAGGAAAGATCGCATGCAGTATCAAACCTGCCACAACGATAGCTCACTGCTCTGGTGTGTACGGAATTATTCGTTGTTCAAACTCCACATTGACCTCTTCGGCGAGAGCGGCGTGAGACCTGGACAAATTCACCATACTCTAAACAGCGGTTATTTATACTACTTTGTTCCATCACTACAAATGACACTATGTGGTAAACGTAATTTACTCGTGGGACGAGTGAAAATCCCTCTTCGTCACCCACGTCGTATCGGAGGACGACGTAGACGTTTCCTACATTCACCCTAGAAATACCTGCCTATGTTTAATATGTTACAATCTCATATTTAAGTAGATCTTAACAAGGGGGCATTAAACTTTGGAGACATGCAATGTGCATGTTTTATGAACCATTTCTCGTTTTCTGCCCAGACCCCCTAGTATTTATGGAATGAAAAAAATCATCACGATGTATGTATTCATCGCAATATAAATCTTGCTATGTTTTTATGAGGCGCTGATATGAAGGGTATGTATAACTCTGTAGTTTTATTCACCATATCATCATATGACTTTGATCTTCCAGGAACAAATGTAGTCCCTAAACATCGAATCTGACAAACTATATATTTACGCATGACTTATGCAAATTTGGCCTCTGTTTACCTTGTGATAAACTACAGTCTTGTCTGGAAAATATGTAATGACGTCAGCCAAGTTTTTCGGAAATCTGACCAACTTCTTATTTTGCATAATTCATGCACATCCTACCTCGAAATGATCTCGATCTTTGTCGCGAACAAATGTGAATCACATTTAACCACGTTCGGTTTAAATCTGACAAACTGAACTTTTGCCTAAAACTCGCAATTGAGGGGAGTTTCACCGCTCGAGGGTTAACTAGGGCGGACAGGTGTGCCAAGTTTGAACCAATTAGATAAAACGTTGCCGGAAAGTTATTGCGCTAACGATAGACTGAATCTTCTGGCACCAGACGCAGCGAACACAGTTTTTGGCGAACGCTGACAACGTTGGAATCTCACTGTTCATGAACAAGATAAATGAATGTCATTTGATATATATTATAACCATAGAACTGCACGGAACGCTATACTCGAACAAACAAGTCATCAATTCATAGTGTGAGGTACAATGCCCGTAGGCTGGTACATTATCACAAAATTATCTCACATCCGGGATCAATGAAGTATTGGGTATATTACCCTAAATATCGGAGTTCATATCATAGTATGTATTAGACCCCTTCTTCTTAGCTTGAGGCATGCTATCGTCTACTTCTCTGTTCGTCGCTTTCATGTACATCTGTCAAAATATAGGATAAAGGATTTAATTCACGAAATGGATAATAGGCAATAATAGGCAGTGCCAAATGTAATTATATCCTTCACTTTACCGGCCGTTGTGTCACCTTAGGCAAGTATGTTATCAAATGTACACTTGTCTAAATGAAGGAAAACATTCAAGTGGGTCGGCCTATTAGTCGGCATGACATATAGACTGATTATCGCATCTGAGAAGCTATGAATGTAGGATTCAAATTAGTCAGTACAGTATAGTTCTCAAGTGCCTACAAATGACATATTGACGACAGGCGGTATTTCTTCCTTTTAGTGAGACACCCCGAGGATTGGAACATGTTATTAGCGAACAAATTATTGTGAACCACGTGTACATTATAACCCGAAATTGATTCACACCTGAATTAACATGGATAACATCTAAGTAGGCCACGAGGCATTCAAATCAACAACCATATCAGGATAACAGGTTTATTAGAATTAAATATTATTTAGGAAATCCGTTCATGCTACATAACTATCAGCTCCTGTAAGTAACATACATGTACCAATTGAAAACAAATGTACTGGAGGGACAAGTGATAGAAACTGCTGAGATAAGGGGAATACATGCTTGGTTGGCTGTAGATATATAGGATCTGCTGATGTAAATACATACGATATTATATGACCAATATTATAGAATGATGCTACCGCGGTAGGCTGGAGGGGATACGATTATACTCGATTCAACTGAATGGGTCGTTGGGCAAATTCTAGATAATAAATCATTCCTAGACATATCAAAGTGTGTGTGTTTATCTCATGAGAACAAATTGAATGTCAAAAGAATTGACAATGCTTGGATTGTGACGGTAGCAAGCTGTTTTCCTGTTGTGATTGGCAGTTTTACAGCGATCATATCAAGGGCTAGCTCATTTTATCAACTGACATTAGACATTGTAACGGAATCGAAACAAACTCGAGAGTGATTCAATTTGTACATTGAACAATTCAATTACCGTTAAATAATTATTCACTTGACCAATGATTATGCTGATTATCCTCAATACTCAATCCCTTTTCCAAAGTTGTTCCACCGCGTGTTCACGCAGTTGTTACCACATATTTTATTTCCTCAGTTTCCCACTGTGCTTCCCAATTGGAAGAATAATCAGTCATATTTTAGATAAGTACTATTCCCTTCTTAAATATTACACATATATAACGAATTGTTATGCTATAAGAGGCAGTCAGGTTTCAGACATTTGCAAACAAAATGTTGCTAATTAGAAACCACTCATTCTAATTGTTATTCTGTGTTCTTATCTATCATTACACACAGATAATTGACAGTACTACGAATGTATAATGTGATTACATGAAAACCGGAAAACGAGCACGTGTTGATGTGTTTTCAGGATGTATTTATTAGGTACCTGAATGATTGTCGTAGCCCATGCATATTTGAATGCATTAACTTTCTTCCGATATAGCAACATTTTAAAGATTGTTATAGTATAATTTTTTCAGCAACCGACGGGCAACTATCTTCAATGACTTGCATATATTTGCATGGGAAAAACCTACAAAAAAAAGTATTCATGATCTGTAACAGTGATATTTATTATTCATGTATACCTACATAAACTTCTAAACCAGTTCTTCCCATGTCGCTACCAGAATAAGACCAATACAAACATTGAACTAGATAGATCTCAGACGGTAAAATGCTACAATGTCAGACCTATATTAAATGCAATAACCTATTATTTGTTCATATCAGTCTTTTTTAACGAATAGGTCAAAATCGGATGCAATAGAAAAATATCATACACTCGGTAAGAACGCAAGCCGTGGAATAAATCATCCAAATTATCCTAATCCTGCTGTATTTCTTTTCTGAAACGCACATATCCAGTTGAACAACTGCTCAACATGTTTTACAACATGTCTATCAACATGATATTGACCTTACAAAAACGTTTATTAGAAAAATTCCGTGATATATGGTAATCAGATTATACCGGTAAATAACTGGGTGCGTGTGTTACAAAGTGTGTTAATACATACCCTGCACATGGAATAATATCTGATTCTTATACAGCGCGTTATCTCTCTTCCTCTGCGCTTCGCATATATTCCCCGGATTTTCATTTCTGTTCGCTCCTGTCGCAGCGAAACGGTGTGTCACCTAATCGTTGTTTAGTTCGTACATAGAACAAAGTATGTAGACCTACATTAGTATGTATAGGAACATTATAAACTACATGAACGCATAGTACAATGTACCTCATTATGTATACGACCATTATAATGTACATAGAGCAGAGTATGTACATAATGATGTATAGAAACATTATAACGTAAATGCAGCAAACCATGTTCATAGAGCAGATTAAACCCGTGAATGACTAACTGGAAGTTCAAACACCCATCCACAAGCTGAGTCACGTGTCGTTAAGTACATCACTTTTACACCTATTTCGAATGACAGTTTCTGTCGAAAATATGCTCCTCTAATTGATGTTGTACATCTGCAGAATTGAACGCCCTGAGGACTCTTAACTCCGCATTAAGAAGCATCACTCCTCCAGATACATTGCAGCTGGACAGGAGATCAGTATTTTTGTGGATGTTGTATAGGTTTTTCAGAACGAGAAGTTGGTAAGTATATTCCGAAAAGTGCCAATGGAGCGGGAGAAAGTGGTGTTTTCATCATTTTGGAGTTCTGGATAGCAACTCATCCAAATTGAAATGATTACATTCCTTCAACCAGGTTTTCGAAACGAGTGTTCGTGAACGACATCGCTATACTACGTCGAAGTGCAAGTGTCAGCAACATGTGCATTATGTTGAATATACCATGTCATTATCACAATCAATCTAATTGTTTGCTGCTTCGATGGATTTCTGTACTCACTCAATGGTCTCAGATTTCATCAGAAATGTTGAAAATTGCCTACTTCTACTTCTCACGAATAGTCTGTCTAATTTGGCTCTAAGATTAGATGGTGTGCATCCTATTTGTTGATACTTATTCCCGTACCTATTTACTTGTCAAATGTTATGCCAAAATTCCACATAATCCAAATACGAACGCATCACATGAATGGTAAATGTTCATTTAACCGTGATTCATTATAACAGCAATATACAGATGACAAAAACACACCAATGCCTCATTCGTTTATAACAATCGTTCGCCTATAACGTAGCTTAACATCGCCATAATTATGATTTTCATAATGGATTGAAAGGTGTTGATCTTCCTGACGTCGTGTGCGATCCCGTGGATAATGAATATTGCACCAACTAGTGCGTGTAATTCCATCAAAGACCAATCTTGCCGAGTCAAGGTGATTCCTAATTAGGGGCAGTATTTCAGCTGGTTGAGCGCGCTAATAGAATGATGGTGCCTTAAACTATCCGCCTAACAAAACTAGTGATGCATCAATCCTAATAGCGTGTGATGAAATATGTCAGCTTCCATGTCGAAATGAATTGAGTATTATGATAAGAACGTTTAGACTAACAATTTCGACATTTTACAGATTCACAGGTAAGCCGGTCGCCTGACAAAGTTGAAGCTATAGCCTATTGTCCTTGTTTTGTTGGCACTGACCCTGATAATTACCGACCGGGTCTCGACACAGTCAGAGTATGTGTTGTTCATTACCCGTAGCGCAAACCTGAAACGGGCGAATTTGAGTAAGACACATTCATTTGGTTTACAGTCGTTATTTTTTTTCAACACTCCAATAAAAAAC
>JAUOBX010291834.1:0-11233 GCA_032360705.1 Eupentacta quinquesemita
AATTAACGATGACAACCACAAACACCAAAAGAATTAGTGAGAGGAATCATGCAACATGCACAGAATACATCAGAAGAATAATTAGAATTACATCAGAAAATAGTGTAGCAATCCAACCATTCCATCCAGGATAATTGCAGAAATTCTGGCATCTTCCAAATCAAGAATGTTGTTTCCTGAATTGATTTTTTAAAATATGTTTTATTTCTAACATTATTTCCTTCAAACATTCAAAGTGCACTGATGATATGGGTTGAACAAGTTTGAAACACAATCAGTTCTGCCTTACTAGAATGATTGCCCATTTAAATAGAAAATAAACCCACTTTTCGACATAACAGACAACGACGGATAATTTTCTGTGTGCCTGCTAATAGCCCTTCAACAAATGTCAGGTGTGACAAGGCAACCCTAAATATGACAATGGGATGGAATCCTCTTGAAAAATTACAGACAGTCCGTTTGTAACAACAGCTGCTATAACAGACCCATACATGTAGAGAGATACCCAATGTGATACATGATTGAAGTGCAACATCAGGTGTTTTGTTCATTTATTATTAATAAAAGTAAGCTAGCATTTGGGGCATTTTTCGTAATGGTTAGACATGGTGAACCTAGTCTTACATGAATGGAAATGACAAATAAAACCATTGAATCCTCAAAAAGAACCCTGTACCTCGGAGAACAAACTATCAGTGTATGGAACCGAAGCAATGTACAGACTGTTAAAGTCAAGGCCATTACAACTTGAAAAGAAATCACACGATCAACATATCATTGGTGAATTCATTGTACTTCTTCAAGTATGTCTGGTGTGAATAAAATTCAATGACCGACCCATCTCGGTTTCCAACTAAGTCTTCAATATGTGAGATACTCATCCAAGTAGCATTTTTACAGTTGATATATGAGAAACATTAACTAGAGAATGCAAGTTATGGTTACTGCACTAGGCAGAAACAATGCATCATTATGAATACATCAGAAAGGTAAATGTGGCTTTGAGCAGTGGTCATTCTAGAAATGAAGCAGAGATTATAATGAAGAATTAGTTTGTACCAGTGCAAGAGATTTGTTCACAACATAGATTGATGATGGTGCATACTTCCCAGTCAACAATCTGCCTTGGATAATGGTAAAGCATTATATGTGACTTTGCAACACGAGTCGTCTATATAACTGTGTGTGAGTTATTGTGGAAGCATGCACACAGGCAGCATTTTGGAGGTAGGCTTATGGATGAAGTTGTATCCCTCAATCTGAGGGGGATGCTCAGTCCCGAGGAGACTGTTGACCAGTTGGCAGAAGCAAATGGAGAGATGGTGATCATGTCCTAAGGAAAGCCCTAAAGTTGCAGGTGACTGGAAGCGAGTACGGCCAAAGATGACATGGAAGAAGCAGGGGGAGGAAGAGACACGGAAGGTTGAATTGAGGAAAGAGGATGCCATGAATCGACCAAGATGGCGAGAGGGTGCGAGAGACATTGCTGGTTGAGTGAGGTGAATCCAGCATCTCCGTAATCGGGGAAAAACCTAGATTAAAACTGGAAGAAGAAGAATAACGTTATGTGAATCATTCACTTGAATTTGACATGCTGTTGAAAGCAAGGTATCCAGCCAAGCAGTTTATGTTTGCCTCATGCAAAACCAGAGTTAGGTCTCGCATTCTCTGATGCCAAAGCACTTTCTAGTCTAAACCTGCTGTCAAATGAATGACCGACCTTGCCAAATGTCCCAGGTACAATTAGATTTTCGACACTGGTTAAAAAAAGCAAAGAAAAGACTGCCCATGAGAAATATAGTCATGGATAACTGGGTTAGAATGACTAACTTTGTTTCATCTTTTTCTTCCCCATCCTCGTCAACCTTTCCTGGTTCTTCGTCCTCTCCATCTGCTGAGGTACCAGCTGCACCTTCCTCACCCATTGCAGCCTGGAAATAACGAATGGATAAAGTCAATAATAACAGCTGAACCGAAGTCACATAGATTCGATAGAATTTAACATCAAGTAATATCAAGTTATTGGAGCGAGTAAGTGAGAACAATAATCTTCTACATTGAAACTACACTTATGCATTCAAACAACTTTAGAAACAATTGAAGAAATCCTAGAGGAATTTGCTAATTCTCTTTGTTGATACCAACTGCCTAGGCTGCGGATGTTGTGTTGCTAGGTACAAGAGGAGTGTGTGAATCAACAGTACTTGACACAAATGGTTATCATTCCTCTCTTGCTTCCGATCCTGCTGTTGAAAGTAGGTTCCCGTCAGCATTCGTAACAGGCCCATTCTTGACTCTTATATAGGCGAGCTCTCAAAACTTACCTTTCCTCTATATTGTAAGTGCTGTTGAGTGCATCAATAATTACATGGGTTTTCAAAACACGCTATCATCATCATCAACCATTTAATGTCTCAAATATTTATACTTCCATGGGTAAGACAGCTGGCTCATGGCAGTTCCCATCAATCTCTTCCAGACTGTGCCATCCTCTATGGTAGCAGGGTCCAGACACCGGTCCTCAATATTCCGGTCCACAATACTGGACCAAGTCTTCCTCTGTCTCTCACAGGGTGCCGTACCAGCAATGTGTAATTCAGTGCACCCCCTAAGTCAACCATCACTATGTTGACGACGTTGCGAGGCTCCGCGGGCCTAGTGGAGTCTTGCTGCGTATTTCGCATGCGGAGTCTTGCGAAAGCTTGCGGTGCTCCGGTGTACACCCCATGCGGAGACTGTGGTGTTTTTGGACGCACACATTGCGAATCACTACGATCAATTTTCGCACCGATGTTAGCATGCATCTATAACACGCAGCATTATAGCGCGCCCATACACCAGCTGCGCATGCTCAGTGACACCGTTGCCATAACAAAGCACCAAATTCATTGCAGGAAGTCTCCAAGTTTTGAACTCGTTCAAACTTCCGCAAGGCTTGCGGTGAGTTGAGGAAGCATGCGGTGGCTCGGCTCCGGCAGTCACCGGCCTCACACTTTGCGGTCTTGCGGTGGCGGGGTATGCCTCCGCAAGGTTTCGCAAGCCATGCGGAGATCAAATTCTGCATAATGTGAGGCCGGCTTAAGTCTTCACTGCGGACTCACATCTAGGCAAGGGATCTCCAGATTTTCAAATATAAACCAGAGATATGATCATTGTTGATATTTACTTGTGGGGCAGTGGTCCTCTGTTTCTTAGCAGCCAGTTTGATCTTCCTCAGTTCCTTGTGGACGTAGCGGTATTCCTTGGACAGCTCATCCAGCCAGGCGATGATGGTATCAAGGACTCGCATCAAGATACGCCAGACCCAACGAAGCTTCAAAAGGATCTTGTCCTTCATCCCCTCTGTGAATGAGAGAACAACATAGTTGTTTCGTTTTCATTGATCCTCCCTTGCGGGAACTCGACAGGATTCCTATTGGAACATTATCGCCAAGCTGGCAGTTTAGGGGCCAGTTTCGTGCGAACTTACACACAAGTTAACGTCCATTATTGAGGGATAACACAAACTTCACCGAAACCCAGAAAACTGGACGACGATTTTACTGTACCGAGGGGGAATCGATCCCACGACCTCATGCTTGCAATACTTGATGGCAACCACTAAGCCACAGCCACAGCAATAAGTGACGATAAAATGCCAGATCATAGTTACTTTTCTCTTTCATGGTTTACTCGCCGGACACAGGTACCGATCCCATAGAAGCCGGCAAGGGTACTTTCATGGTTTACTCGCCGGACACAGGTACCGATCCCATACAAGCCGGCAAGGGTGCATACCTAGATACACCACCCTCGTCAGCTGCGAACCCTCACCAGGTCACGGACCAGGGCAATGCCTCTGAAGCGTGACCTCAATGCGAAGGCATTACACGCAGATGGCAAAGCACTTTATGAATGCTAGATACTATCATTATACCCGAGAGCATGATAGCCTAGTTGGCTGACGTGCCGAGATCGTAATCCAGAGGTTGCGGGCTCAAGTCCACGTTATACCCTTGGGCAAGGTACTTTAACTTGATCAATTTGCTTTACCCAGGCGTAGCCTGAATGGGGACCCTGTGAGGTAACTGAATGCACCCATGGGACAAGATATAGTCACATAACAAATTACGTGTGCCGCATGCCAAAGAATCACCAATGATCAGGGGTTAATGAATGTGCAGTGATTTGAGATATGATCCCACACATAGAGACGTTATGAGAGTACAACCCATACATACATACAAACATATTTATAATGCGTTGCTTCGTAAAGATTGCAGCGAAGTGAAACCAATACAAGAAAATATTGATACAGTAATGTTTTGATTCTTTCCTTGAAGATCTTCGAAGATGGAGACACTCTGATTCCAGCTGGAATTGAGTTCCAAAGTTGAGGAGCACTGAGCTGGAATGACCTCTTCTTGACGGACTTGGGGATGCGTGTGGTGTTTTGCTCAGTGAGGCCAGTAGGGTCCTTTGGTGATCGGAGGCCAGGTCGGGTAGGGTTGGAGAGCGATATACACGTTGACAGGTATTCTGGAGCGGTATGATGGACACATCTGTATACGGAGCACATCACCTTGAAAGTGATTCGCTTGTCGACGCCTCGACAATGATCAAGGGTCATGAAGTGCGCGGAGATTGGACTGCATGACCAGTTTACACAGTAATAAGGATATCGTTCATCTGAGCGCAGGACGATCTTTTGAAACTCGGTTGGGGATAATGATAAATCATTTCTCCCACACAACAACAGTGATTTCCCCCCACACTAGACGGCAATAACACAGTCGAGAATTGAGTATGAATATATATTTCTAACGAGTTATGGCAGTGAAAATACAAACATCAAGTCGAACGTCGTACGTTAAGCTGCTGTGCGCACGCGCATTGATATAACCTTGAACTGGCTCATTGCGCCACGACTATAGTGTTGTTGGGTGTTCCACTCTTCTGCCTGCTTTGTTTCATAGACGCTAATTTACGAGTGAATTCTTCGCCACACGCCCAAGTAAGTTCATACATTTCCATTGACTTTGAATGAACTCATCATGCTAACAAAAACAAAGTACTACCGAAACACAGTTAATGTCGGCCTAACAATAAGAGTTGTTTAATTACAACTCTGCAACCACCCTAAAATACGTGGGTGTCAATACATACAATCAAGCACTGAGTTTTCCTGAAAAAGGAAAGGTCGCTTGTTAAAAATCAATCAGTCACGAAAATGAAACTGCAAGAAAAAAAACTGAACAATTGTTTTGATCATAGTGTTTAGCAAGAACGAATGGCCAGTAATGCAATAGTGTTTTGAAACTCATAGGCCTATTACTTTATGTACAATTGTAAATGAGAAGTTCAATTGTGGCGAACATTCTATATTCATTATTCTTTTTTATATCCCCGCGAAAGCCGGGGGAATCTATGCAGACATCACAGGATGTCTTCTTATGCGCTTCTTATTCTATACTTGCGAATTGACAACAGTCACAACAAACGTGAATTGCGAGAACTTTCCCCCAAGTGTATTGCCCTTGAACAGCATTGAACGCCCCTCTACACACTATGGAGGGTGTAAGGGCGAAGTTTTTCAAACGTGTCAAGTTGTGTTATAAAATGTTTTATAACACAACTTGATACGTTTTCAAAACGTTTTGTGCTACTTGGGAAATTGACGTCACAATTATATTCCTCTGAGGATTTAACACACTCTTCCGTGGACCTAAAAAACATTTCTGCTGAAAATGACGCCCTTGCAAGGTTTGGCCAACTCCAAAACATTTGTTAATTGGATAAGTCTAGGATGCCTGGTTGGATCCGGTTGACATTTTGCATGTGGCGTTGTTATTGACACAACATTCAGGTGTAGACTGTGGTCATTTCCGGGAAGCCTATAGAGAAATTGTACATGTTATCTGAGTTCAACAGAGGTCAAAGTGTGAGCATCGAATGATTGTTTCGATCAGGATGGAATTCGTGATACAGGTAGCTTTGTAGATCAGGGTCATTGAGGTGGACAATTGTGAAGAATGTATATTTCGGCTACTACTGACCGTTTAAGACGATAATAGATCCCACTATTGTTTGTAATGTTGAGGAGGCACATCGGCCCATTTTAACTTGTTAAGATCCCCCCCCCCTCACCACATATATACCACACACATACACTGGGTGGGTCAGACACAGATTCAGTATGTGGGGTTCACATGAAATATGTACATGCTCCATTTTGTTTTGGGGTCAGGTGAGGGGATTCTTATAGAAGTCAATGCGGGTCACAGAGTCAGGAAGCACTTGACTTTCTGGTTCATTTTTGCAGAGGCACGCTCACCACTGCTCACCGAGTCGGATAGTTCAACCTTCCTGGCTCAGCAGAATATGACCACACGAAAGTATTAGAAAGTCATGTAAGTATCTTCCTCGTCTGCTTTTCGATTCTTAAGTGGCTGACAACAGTGAAGGTTAATTGTTTGGCCATTTATTAATAACACAAAGTGTCATTCTCAAGTAGTGTGTCCTGATTTATTTAATATATTATAAATTCTCGAAATTCAGCATAAATCGTTTTTTTTTATCAGGATAAGCGACGATGACATTCAAGGGGGAAAGTTCTGTCAATTTGACGTCTTATGGGAGGGAGCAGATACGAATACAGCACGAGTTTCACAATCATTTTAGCAGATATTAACTTTTGTGAGGTCCTTAATCGCATACACATGAGGTAATCTATCAATAGGGTCAGAAGTAGGGAGATATTCCGTATAGAATTGGTTTTCCGCCTTTTGCATTTTCAAAATTTATGAGATTTAGAGTTTAACGGATATGATATATTTCACTGTGTGTATTTGGTCTCGTGCTCAATGAAAATGTATTTGCAAACATGTTGAATAGACCTGACCCATTTACCATTGTAATAGGAAGTAGTACTTTGTTTCGTCCAGTTTTGGTGGGTACTCAGTCAAAAGAAATGTTATTCATCTTGAGGGTTCCCTTCCATCGATGTAGGTTATACTCCTCAACACAGTAGACACTAGATGGTCCTAGCTTCCCCTGCATCCAAGGGAAAAACTCAATGATAAGAAGGAGACATCATAAAAATATACCAACCATGTATGCATTGGCGTAATACAGTTCCATGAGATACCGTTAGATATTCTCAACCATTCCTCTTCCGCATGATATGGGTACCCAATGCACGTTCCATGTTATTTCGACGATTGTTTGCCACCATGAAACTTGTCTGTATCTCTGCGAAGCGGATACAGCAAATTCGTACACTTTAGTTATCTCTGCTTCACGCAAATCATCTCTCATCGGAGTTTTGCTGCATCCGCATCCGTATGAACAGATTCCTGGTTTCAGGGCATACGGATTCTTTCATTATTGAGACTCGTGACTACGATGCAGAATCCTTCAATATGCACCCAGTTCTGTTGTAGCTAGGCTATAACACAATATTATGCAGAGAAGGGCACGCACACCGCCTACGTCTGTTTATTGCCAAATTCTAAATAATTATTAGAAAATGAAACTGAAGACAAAAGACTCGGGGACAGGGGCCCGTTTAATAGGATGCCCCTGCATAGTTTTGCTTTCGTTTCTGCTCATGCTGGCTATCAGTTGATTCAGTCTTGTGCAGTTCCGCAGTTGGCCGACATTTTCTGTCGAAGTATGACGGAATACTGTGTAATGTATATAGGCCTACATGTTAGTCAACGGTAGGATGGGGATCATCGTGCTGCTCCATGCAGCTGCCTTGCTCTGCATATTAGGCCGGATGGAAGGGAAGATGAGGAGGAACACTGGTATGAAACAATCTGTATTATTCAGTTCAACTTTTTAATTATCGATCATGCCAATTCCGCAAAGGACGCGCGCTGGATAAGTGTCACTGGATGGGTGTTTCGTTTTTTTGGCCGCTCACTTTGTAGGTTATTGTACTGACTGTTCCCCCATTATCGAGTCAGCGAATAGAAAAACTTGTTGTATTCCACTCAACATTGTTTGTTGACATCCTGAACACTGTAGTTCAGGAATTTAAACTTGTTATAGGCATACTGATAGTTATTATGATATTTCAAATAACACCTAATCATACCCATGTCATTCCATCGGACAGGTCTATGCCAATAAATATATATGATGTAGGCCTATTATTGCGTATTGCTCCTATGGAATAGATAATATAGTATAATATAATATATGATAATGATATGAATGATAATAAACGACTTGATATAGCGCCGCCATCATGTACCTTGTTCGGCGGCGCTTCACAAAGACGTAAAAAGGTTTTTAGCTTATGTTCCAACTATGAAAAGAGTAACCGAAAATATGCAACTAATTCGCATGGGCTCGGAAGATGTAGGCCTACTTCCTGATAAGATACTGCTATTGCGAAGCACCGATTAGAGTATTCGGTACATGTGGGGATTAGGATTGAATGAGAATGAGAGAGAGTGTTCACTTGTTACGGATGAGACAACAACCATTGCTCACGACCAGTTCCACTATGACTGCCACTTCTCGCGCGACTATAAGCGTTCTAGAACCATTATTTCAACAAGCAGGCATAGTACTTCGGTACGTACGGAAGACATATACATAACACAATTATGCCTTTGGCCTCACGACATTAAGTACAGAACGGCTGTGGGAATAATAACGTCAACTTATATTAGCCATTCAACCCGACTGCGCCTTGCTGAATATTTGAACGAGTTCATTCCTACATCCTCTGTATAAAGACACAGAACAATATTGTGCTCATTTATCCTACAGGCATACCTAGCAAAAGTCCGTAGCCAGAGCTGCTTCCTTAACTATGAAACATGGCAATTTTCCTAATGAGTCAGTTATGGTTATAATTATTAATATTCTAGTCTTTTTAGGTGAAAAAATGTTATTTTACCTTGGCTAATGTGGAAGAGCACGTTAAGTCCGTAGCCAGAGCTGCTTTCTCAACTATGAAACATGGGAATTTTCCTAATGAGTCAGTAATTGTTTTAATTATTATTATTTTAGTCTTTTTTAGGTGAAAAAATGTTATTTTACCTTGGCTAATGTGAAAGAGCTCGTTAAGGTGATTCTCATGGTGATGTTTATTTGAGAATTCAAACCTCACTAAGACAATTATCGCAACTGAAGGGTGAAGTGGGAAATCCGATGACTTACCACTGCTACTATGGAAACACCACCAGGTTGGTAAACACAAATAGAAGACTGATAATAACACCTGGTTCTGACACATGCAAAAATACCACTGGTATGTATGTTTGCATGTGTCAATCTGGTATGGGTTCTTGATTGACACTCGTATTTCGTCCACTTTTCTCCATAATGTTTTGAAGAAATTACCGGCTTGGAATACACGGCGGTCGACCTCAATCTAACCCTCAGCTGGAACCCATGGGGTAGAAATGTGGGTCCAGGGCAGGAAATACTCTACACTGTGATACGGGACAGGTAGGTATCTATGACCTCAATTTGCATTTCCATTTGAAATGTTTTTTATTTTAGCGTGGAGATGGGAGTGAGTTCGTTTCAAAATATTCATCGATGTCTTTACCACATCTGAGTCGTCATTTCGTCCAGATGATCCCTAACCCAGCAATAAATACTGTTCCGTATCGAACAGGCTGCAGAATGTTGTTATTAATGATGAGTCAATGCGAAATTCGTTCCGAGATACTATGGGACGATTGTTCCTGCAAACGGATCCGTCTATTCCCGTCCATTATTTGAAGGGAGTTGCAACTGTAATGTTGCTCAAACTTTGTCCCCATACGTACTGACAAAATAGATCAAACAAAATAAGTTGTATGAGAACACCCTAAATTTCAAGTAGAATTCTTACCATGAATATGTATATTTCACATTGTTTAAGGCCTACCCAGTTCAATAATTCCACCTAAATAGTTCTTATTTTACTTATTTTGTTTAATGTATTTCATGATTGCGCCTATTCAAGTCATTGACCATAGAATTTTAAAACGAACAGATGAGGCAATTGCACAATATTGCATGGTGTCGCATGTAGTTTATCGGTTAACGCAGCGGTGTACATTGTTCCGCACCTAAAAGTTACTGCCGTCACTTAATAATAACTCGCTACAATGAATCCTTAGAGCAGTCGATGAGTAGTTTCTATCTTCATGGTGAAATGTTTTTTTACATTTGAAAGAAAAACGAACATAATATGCAGCGCGCTCCGGTTGAATAGTGCAGGATATGACACTTGTATATTGGACAAGGCACACGAAACATACTCTCAAGGATTAATTGCATGAGCGTCATGTTTGGACACTTAGAATGGATTTAGTATTCTCCATTTACAATACAAGTTATTGTATATTTGGGCATGTAGTTGCTCTTTGAGATTACGTCATACTTTTGAGAACCAGTGGAAATCAAATGGAACAAGAAATGTTGAGAAGACTCTAGGTAGGCGCGGATTTTCCACGCAATTGTGAAGGGCACACTGACCAATTTGCACTCTTAAGGTCGGATTCGAATAAGATGGAACGCGCGTCGTATAAGCAAAATCACCATCCGCACACATGGAATCCGACCTTAAGGGAGCTGAGCATATTCTAAAGTCGATGTAACAACATCTCAGATCGCGGTCTTAAGCACATTCGTTAATATGCTCGTAAATGTGCTCAACGTCACGCAGCAGACCTATCAATCGTGGGAAGACTATCGTACAACAGTGCTGTTCATATCACACACTTTTGAAGGGTAATACAATCCATCCAGGCGGTAGGTACGCTGGAGGACAAACTCCTAACAACAGCCTCACAGATTGTAACTCCACTAACAACGAACGACCTCTTATGAAGTCACAATCGAAATACGGGCAACCCAATGGAAAATGTCACTGGAGCAAATATCAGCAGGGGAATGAGGCAGATATCGTAGTTTTTTGCCTGACTCAATCTATTATATTTCGCTGTAGCGACAGAGTGCCTGTTCCACACTGTGTGAACATCACGGCGACGACCTGCTGGCTCGCACCATTTTTTGAGACGGGGGATGAATTCGGTTACCATGAAGTCTTCCGAGTAAAGTATACGTCCAGTGTAGGGTCCAGGAGAATGAATGGACAGTCGAACCCAAAGATCTTCTATAGCTTTCACGTTGGTATGTATCGACGGTTATTATCTCATCGTTCCCATAGGGCCAGATGAGATATTGTAGTCAGTTTGCCATTTCACCCATATTCACTGCTACTGGTCGCCATAGCAAC
>JAUOBX010291945.1:0-11232 GCA_032360705.1 Eupentacta quinquesemita
TATTCATAACATGTTTTGTCGCAGTGTAGCCCCTAACTCCTAACTTAACACCTGTTGGATGTACGCATCTAGTGCCCATTTTGACAGTACCTCTACCACACCAAAATCCTGGTGGCAATAAGAACAAGATTGACATATTGGGCCCTCTGGAACGGATTGACAATAACTAGCAGCCAGTTCTTATACTGCAGTAGGTGTACGGAGAGAGAGTGAGAGTGATGAATCGTGTGCCAGCATAACGAACACATGGTAATGTACAGGTAATAAGAGAGCAATAGGATTTACGATCACCACTGATTCATTCACTTTCAACCAGGCCGGAGAAATGGTTGCATGATACCAGAAGAAAAAGACTTCATCAGCATTTGATAAGTATCAGGAAAATGTGAACCAATTGCAACTTTTCATCAACCATCGAACACTTTTTGTACAATTCATCATGAAGGACAATTCGACCAAGTTTGGTACAAGTGTTATGACACCTAGTAGGCTACTTGAATTGTCATTCGTCATGACATTCGTTCACTAGCTGGTGCTCAAAATCTTACTAGCCTATATAACCTTTGTCAATATCATCATTCAATCTAACATCATTTTTCCACTTGTGGTGAGTCAACAGTCCATCGTTGTTCACACTCCTGCAACCAACAGGGTACAACATGACAATGAAACAGAATGAAACAATTTTAACATTTTGACAATATTTTTTCCATCGTTCCACATTTCCATACATCTTTGTGGATAGATTTCTTCAACAAAAATAGTGATAGATTTTGAATGTGCATACGATGACTGTGTGTGACAACGCACCTTGGAAGGCTCTGCAGATGCAAAATATATCGATGCACAGATCCATTAGTCATTAAGTGTCAAGTAACATATGAAGCGACACAGATGTCAAATCCTTCAAGTTTTAGGACCCTGGCAGGATGGGTAGCTTGGCCAGTTATTTCATATGAGCAGATTTCACCTTGCCATTACAGCATCGTGGGTACATTGCAGTTTGCCTTCTCTTCGTGACTAATTCTCATACTCGACCAATTGCAATCTGCTCCAGAGACTGCCCTCCTGAATCGCCATCCCAAGTCCAACCATGGTATCTGATACATCTGTTTAATGGGACTTCCTGAAACAGCCTCCAGAAGATCAGATCAAACCTCTCCTCCTTCCTCCAGTTTCAATCTGGTTGTGTCACAGAGGTGGCTCGATTTGCCTCACTCCATCAGCAACAGTTCTCACACCCTCACGCCATATCAGTCGATTCATGGCATCCACTTCTCTCGATCCAACCTTCCCCGTCTCCTCATCCACCTGTGTCTCCCATGTCATCTTTGGCCATCCTCGCTTCCTTGCTCCAGTCATCTGGAACTCTAGGGCTTCCCTTAGGACATGATCACCATTCCTCCTCAACATATGACCTTACCATCTCACTCCATTTGCCTTTCCAACTGGTCAACAGACTCCTCCAGACAGAGCATCCCCCTCAGATCCTCAGCCCACCTGCTGTCTGTGAGTTTCACAAACTGAACAAAAAACAGGACACCAAGACTTGACCTACCACAACAGCGAATACAGTTTCCACTGGACTGAATAACGTCTTGAATTTAAAGCGTACATCACTGATATTGGAAGTGATGGTGATTTGAAGCATCCACACAGTGAATAATGTCATGTATCACACGCACTGTCATGACATAAGAACATGGAGTAATATTGAAAAACTTAAACGATCAATACATGTTCTTTTCACAGACCCGTTATACTTTGTTGGGCTTCTCCCCCTTCCTCAATGACATCACAAGGGTATTGCACAATACCCATGACGACACAGAGGTGTACTGTAGCATAATAGCAACTGTCTCATTTTCACAGATATATTTGCCGATATTCAGTCTGGAGGTTAGATAACGTTATACTACTCCAAACCGAAATAACTCTTCGGGAACTTGCTGGGATCAAATATACGCAAGGTCTGACAAGCGAACAGAGTGGATAAACAGGATAAGGCAGTGCCTTTTTGACAGAACATCAAGTAGAGGCAGGGGTATTTACACACAGAAGGAAACATTTACTCACTCATGGGAGCACATGCCTGGGGAGCATTAAGCTAGGACTCCATCCATTGAAAATTTAGAACTTTTTACACAGAGCCTGGTATTTGCCACAATGGAATAAACTTGATGATGAGATAGAGAAATTATGAATGTATCCCAGCTAATGTATAAATTGTCATAAAAACATGTCATATGGTATAGATATTCTGAATGACCGGTTAGCTGCATGCACATCATTGCCGCATGAGTATGCGTGGTATTCCATGTTATTTTTATTACTCTTTGCTACCATGGTACTTGTCTGTGTCGCTGCAAACCATATACATCATATTTGTTCTGTTCCCTCGTTTCTGCTTCACCCAAATCAAACTTCCTCTTAATTATGCTGCATCTGCATTCGTATGAATGGATTCCTGGCTCTAGGCTGCCTACAACCCACTGGGTCCCGTGCTGACAGTTCACAATGGACAGGATCACCTGTCGGTAAGAGTTACGTCAAATGCTCAACCAAGTGCGGTTGACGTTCACGAATCGGGCAACCGACAATCACCGGCCCTGCCATCCAGATTTACTCTGACGTTGGACACATGCTAATTACCCATCCTGCATAGTAGACCATTAACATATACTCACGACACATTGGGCATTAGCGCTATTTTACTGATGGTCGTCAGATTGATTCGAAATTCCGTAGAAATGTCTACATTGGCAGTATCTTGGGCGGCTCCGAAAAGGACTGCTGGCCTGCTGCCCTCAATTTTTTTGAAATAAGAAATATTTTACACAGGAAACATGACTGCCATTTCGAGGTCGCCAGAGGTCAAAAGTGTGTAATTTATGCAATCTCCCCAACTCTTTTGGATTCAAATATAGTTGGTCCTGAACAACAAGGCGGAAATTGACATGGTTATGCAAAATGCAACTTTTCAAATCATCAGAGGTCACTATCCAGAATTACTTGGCAGATATACATGCAGTGATATACACATATCTAGTTTGCATAGTTTCTCTATCCCAACTGGATTGTGTTCATTCCTGATCTGGTAGATTATTGAACATAAACAAGGTGATCTCTCGTCTTTTTGGCTGCTTACAACACCATCAGACAGGTCTGCATCTCCAACAATTCGTGGACGGCCTCATGGCTGTTACCATAGTAACCAGATAAGAGATGTAGTGCCTCTGTGATGACAGGCTTTGCTCTTGCAACCTGACGTCTGAAATTAAAACAGACACGTATTTCTTAAACACAGTAGACTGACAAATATGCAGTTGAGAAGTATGCTGCATCACGGTGTTCCTAACTAGAAAGCCAAAAGGCTTAGTGATTCCTTGACGGCATTGACCTCTGATGGCCTCAGCAATGGGGATAGAGTCATTGAACTTCCAAGCCTAAGTAACAAGACCTCAAAAAAGAGACTTGGGACTCGTCCTGAGTCTGAATCCAGTCTAGGGGAAACCTCGAACTACTTTTTCCATTTCGGGTGCTACTTTCAAAGAAAAATTGCCCCAGTAAATCCAATCTCGAGTGCTATTTCCGGATTTTCGAGTGCTCCCTCAAATTTTGCAGGTGAGAACTTCAGAGAGTCAAACCACATTTGTTCTGTTAGTTTTGCATTCGTTTCACTTGTTCTTGCACTTTCTCTGTACTCCTTGTGTATATCAAGACGCTGTATAATATTCGGAAATCAGGTTTTCATGATAAGTCATTTGTCTATACAATTTCTACATCAGTTAGCGCATTTTCGTGAGGGGTTACACGGGTGCGAATATGGAATGTTTATTCTTAAAACAGCACTCGTCAATACAACTACGGGTGCTACTTTCAAGGTTTCGAGTGCCAAATAGCACTGCGCACCTGTGTTTTTTAAGCCCTGGTCTAGGGTAATCCAACACTGAATGCTAGGGCTTCCAGGCTACTAGTGTGATGGCAGTAATGCTCCCTCTACAACCGAGTCACTCCTAATAGTTCAGCACATCCTCACAGACAGAATTGGTTAAAGTACACCAATTCCTTGACATCATTTGAGCACAAGGGTAATTCAACACTGCATGCTAGGGCTTCCAGGCTACTAGTGTGATGGCAGTAATGCTCCCTCTACCACCGAGTCACTCCTAATAGTTCAGCACATCCTCACAGACAGGATTGGTTACAGTTCACCCATTCCTTGACATCATCTGAGCACAAGTCGAAGAGAGAAAGCAAGTTTTTGTCGGTGCTTTATATCCACGATCAGCACGGTTAGGGTCCTTCGATGACCCTTCAGTGGCTTCCTAAACCTGTATCATTTAAATAAAATCAAGTTAGTGTTGCGTTAAAGTTTGGCCAGTGTTTCCATGGAGAAATGTTCTTGTGTCTTACACGAATGAAGAACAAATTTTAGATGGTGTTTTATGCACAAAATATGATGGAGACTGGGCTGAATTATTTGTTGAGCCCTGATATATTAATTTCAATGAAATGTATCATCTCACCCATTGAACAGGACCTGAGCTAGTTTGTGGAGCTCCTGAGCTACTTCGATACTACCATCACCATAAATCTTCTTCACAATGATGATAGCCTTTTCTAGATGTTCAGCGGAGCGTAACAAATCCCCTAAGAAAAGGAAAACACATGTCACGGTTTCATTTCTGTAATTGTCCCTAAACCCAAATTTTCAGAAGGGTGCATTGCTCCAAAGAAAGCTGGGGGAGTGGAATATGTTACCTGTGTTCCCTGAAGGAGGCCGTATCGTACTGGCTGATAGATTTATGTTGTAACTCTCCGAAGCTGAAAGTAGTCCACTCTGCTGTGCGAAAACACCTTTGTCTATTCGGAGTTTATCAACGAGAGTGCCAATGGCACAGTAGCTCACCTGTTTATTTGCATCAGTGTAATACACGTGAGTGGGGAGGTGATCTGTTCATGACCCTCCGGAGCCAAAATTTGCCAAAATGGTCCACTAGACAACCTTGGACCCTGAGCACCCTATATGAAGCATCAGTACCCAATAATAATGGTCAACAAGGAGAAGAAACATTTGGCATATTTCACAAATGGGCCCAAGTGGCCCATCAGACAACCTTGGATCCTAAATCCATGAACACCCTATACGTTGCATTGGTACCCCATAATGATGACCAACTTTCATGATCTCCAGATTTGAACTCTGGGGGAAGAAGCATTTGGCAGATTTTCACCAAATGGCCCACTAGATGACCTTGGACCCTAATTTTTACAACCAACACTCTAGATGGCCCATCACTTCGTCATCATTGTGACCAAGTTTCATCTCCATCTATCAAAGGTTATGAGGGGTGTGGCAATTTGGAGTCAATTGTAGTCAGATAGATAGATAGATAAATGAATAAATAGATAGACATGCATGATCACAATAGCTTGCCTAGCCATATGGCTTGGGTGAGCTAAAAATGGGAGGGGTTTGAGAAATTATACTACATTTGCCAGGCATTCAGTATACTACTGAGTACAAATCGTGTAGAATGTTGCATTCACCAGTTATCTTGTTCACAAAACTTGCACACTTTGACCCCAGTGACTTGAAATTAAATTGTACCAGACACTTCAAACCAGCAGGAATCATGTACTCCATATTAACCACCCACATACCACCTAATTTCAAGTGTCAGCTCTCGGGACAATATCGCACCAGTTCTTGTAACACTACACTGGCTCCTATGTGGCCTCATGATCAAATTGGGAATACTGATCTATATCTACAAATGTCTTCACAAATCATTTCCCATCTTTCTGCAGGATCTGTAAGAAGCCTTTGGATGAGATTACAATCCAATGCCTAGAATGTATCTGTCAAAATATCTACTAGAAAGTTATTAGCCACAATAATGTGTCCATCAGTTACATTGTACAACAAGTCTTTGTGGAGAAGACATTCGCTGACATGCCTCTTTTTCAAAGAAATGCCACATATACACCAGGATACAGATGAATTGAATGGAAGCCATGCATTGGCATTATTCACTCGTCAGGAAATGTTCCTTAGGAAGATACTGCATGCTCTAATATATGTGTTACAAACTTTAGGTATTTAACAAGGGTGAAAAAGTATTCACTATTTACCCATTTCAGCATAACATCGCGCGAGGCTGTCTTGTACTTCTGAAATAGCTCTATGATGCTTGTACAACACTTCCTCCAAAATATCCAGTGACTGATGGAGACACTCAAGGCACTCTGCAATAGATAGGAAATTTTGAACTGAGATTAGTATTTGTAAGAAACCAGACTCGTAAAGGGTGGAACACTGCCAATGTGTACATCCCAGCCAAAATTATGCAAATTTGATTTTCAATCACCTCATAATGACCTCTACTTTGGTCGGTAACAGAAGAAGTCCACCTCCACCAAGTTTCACTGAAGTCCGACAAAGTTAGGAATATCGCACAAACGATGATAATTTGATCTCCAATGTCCTTGGATTGACCTTCATGTTGGTAAGGGCGAACTATAGTCCACAACCACTGAGTTTCGTTCAAATCTGACAAGAGTTTATAGGGAAATGGCATGAATTATGTTCATTTGGTTTCTGACGACATCGGAATGGCTGACATGATTTCTGGGACCAACTATTGTCTACACCCACTAAGTCTTGTGTAGATTCAACAAACTTGACAAATTTGCATGAAAAATGCAGTCATGCAGCAACAACCACTTTCAAACCCACCCAAGATTCATCTGGAGCAAACATATGTGCCAAGTTTCAGGTCAATCAGCCAAGTACTGGAGATGGCTGTGGCTACCCCCCTCCTCCCAGGAATCATATAACTCCATGTTGTGGGATAATGAAAGGTCACATCAGCAATGTACAAGTGGGCACCTTCTGCATTACTCCGGCAACAAGAACGTCTAAACTTTGCATTGCATTCCCAAGTCCAGTTGGTCTCTCACTCTTCTTTATTCTTTCATAATGAGTTAGACTTCCATGATGAGTTGGACTTTTATAATGAGTTGGACTTTCATAATGAGTTGGACTTTCATTATGAGTCAGATTTTTATAATGAGTTGGACTTTCATAGCGCCTTTATATGTGGGAACCACATCTCAAAGCGCTGCCCAATCTTGACTCCCGATTATTGGTAACTTTTTGAACCCACAAAATTCTTCACAAAATTCTAGCTTCTTGCACAAGGCACACATATTTGTTGTGCCACTTCATTGTGTTCCCCGGGGGACTCCCCATAGGTGCAGCCACATACAGCGAAACGCTAAACGAGCTACCTTGCTACGCCTGGGTGAAGCAAGTCAATCGAGATAGAGTACCTTGACCAAGGATACAACGTGGACTCAAACCCACACCCTGTGGATAACGAGCTCAACGCTCTAGTCAACCAGGCTGCCAAAAAGGACACCATATACTGTCTGTGGTGTGCCAGATGTGCAATAATTAAATGAGCACCGTTGATTGCCAAAAAAAACTGTTCATCAGAGGAAAAGCACAGTTACTGGAGATGAACAGAGTTTATCGTCAATAAACTCTGTCCACTCTTGGACCACATTCGACTTATTTTGCAATCAGCTGACTTTGCTCACGAACAGAATTCTCTCAAGACAAAAGTCCAATAGGAAAGTTGAATACACGTACATGGAAACAGGCAATACGCAGGTTCAATATGCACACATTGGATACGCATCGTGAATCATTTTCAATATGCACACATGAAACAGGGATCTAGAGAATAAATCTATCCGTCCAAAGGTTCCTATGATTGGTGCCATGTGCACTGCATAATTGAGACATCTCATACTCATGTATGCTGATCCGATAGTCTCAACACGAACAGAAGATTCCTTCTACCAAGTCTTTGACATGAGTGACCTGGGAATAAACCCTGGACAAAGCTGGTCCAATGCTTGCAACACAAGTCTTTGATATGACTGACCTCACTGGATCATACCCTGAACCTCCTCAAAACTGGTCTGATGCTCTCAAAATAAATAATGTTATGGAGTGGGAATCAGGTATGGAGAACAGTATAAGTAAAGTGTATTAGGCATGCTATCATAAAGGGAAAATGAGATGACTAATATTACTATTTTTATTATGAAAATGGGAAACCCAGTGTACTTACTTTGATAATAGCCACTATCCATCAGTATTGTGCCTTCCTCAAGCAGCTGGTTAGCTTTCTCCTTCAGCTATCAACATGAATTAATTAAGAAATATGATAATATATTTTACCTACAATACATTGATACCAATTATCTGACTAGACTACTTGATTGTAATAAATAAAGCAATCTATACACTGTCGCATTCTTTCTATTCTGTTATACCTCCACACCTGTGTGTATGTCAGAATTAAAGATCAAATTAACCTGGCCAAATACCGCTACTGAGGCCCCACGTACCAGACAAATCTACTGGCATGGTCCATATAATTGTCTATACCTTCTTATTTTGATATCAGAAGATCAATTTTACTTGAACACTGTGGCCCTGAAACACAATACTAACAATGCTGCCAAGTCTCCATGTACCGGGCAACTCCAGTGACGTGGAGTCCCTTCACCAGTCTTCACTGATCTACCTTAAGAAGAATCACCAAATGAATCCTACTGGTAAACCCATCTAGCTGGAGGAATGCTTACAGTGCAGTCAGTCTGTGATTGGACAATATGCGAGTTCGGAGATACGCTATGCACATACGCTGTGAACTGTCGCGAGGGTCATTTACGGATAGAAAACTAGCTATTCAGGAATCGGCATTGTACAGTAAATATGTGTGCATAGCTCTCGACACAGATTTGTGAGAAACTTCGCATCATTACTCCCTCATTTCTCAACCAAATTTCTTCTAACATATCTTTACACAGAGGGATATATATGCTATATATGAATTTAGGCGAATTCAGCATTCTGTCGAAAAACAGAAGAAATTCCAGGAAATTCACAGACCATGCTTGCTGCAGGAATCAAGTCTAATGTCTTGACTCCTACTTTTCCTGCTGTGTAATGGAATAAACTGCTGTTAAGATATCGGTACTGCTTGAAGCTGATTAGCCAGGGTTGGTCGATTGTGAATTTGCAGGGTATATTGAAAATAATTTTCTTCATTTAGAACAAAATTGTTTGCAAACATTTTATTGACAAATTCTATGTAATCATTTCTCAATTTCCGCCTGTTTTGACTGAGTCAGCGCTATTTCCATATTGTTCAATCCAACCAGGAATAAACGTTTTCATACAGTGGAGTCTATCAATGGAGTCACCCCCGTGACAATGTTATCACAAATGGGACAAATTTGCAATGCCCACATTGTGACTCCGAACTCCCTAATTGGTACTCAGATAAGTCCCAGTCAAAATTATTTTTTGGGGGCCATGGTTAGGCTAAGGGTACGAAGTTGGTGTCACACGTTGGTGTCACACTTTGGTGTGAATTGTCTAGGTGCACATTGTCGGGTGGGAGTTATCCAGTCACCCTTAAGTCACATTGCTCCGGGACTGTGGAACAAACTACCTTCCAGCATAAGTCTCAGTTTAAAACCTGTTGCTATAAGAAGGTATATGGTTGACTCTCATCTGTACTGTTCTTTGCGTTATTCACACTGCGCTTCTGGTTTTTGGGCCCTTTATCAGTGTGATGATAAAATGAATGAGAGCAATAATGTGCAATGACATGATGGCAGGAAGGTGTTAAATGTTGTTGGAGGGTGGAACAAGAAATGCAGCTAAAAAAGAAAACACATCTAACCCCCAGAGAAAGGAGCCATCAAAATTAGGCGGGATGATGATAATATATAGTCCAAACTTCTTTCAATTGCTACAGATTAGGTGTTTTCTGGAATGATAACATATTGTGTGTGGGGGGGGGGGGGGATCAGGACACCGTAAGTACTTTGACAATCCCTAAGAGTATAAGTGGCAGCAGCTACTTCAGTGCTCAATTGTACTCAACTCCCTCACAGATTCATCTCCTGGGATCAGAGGAGCAATGTGGAAATATCACTCTGCCCAAGGTCCCATTGGAAATTAAGCTGTGGCACTGATGCCAGGTGCAGACTCACAATCTTTTCGTCAGCAGTCCGAAGTTCTACCAACTGTCCAATTCCAATGGAATCCCATCCTTTAACGAGGGGTGGACAGTGCTATGACAGCTGCCTTAACTGCTTGGCTCATTGAGAGTGAAACGACAAGACCGTCCTACCTTCACTGATCGAGATGCATCACCCCGATGTGCACAGCTAGCATCGGTGCATTCCAGATCACCATCAGACAGAGTAGCTGGTTGGCTGCATTCAGAACACTTGAAAGCCCAGGACCAATCACATGCTTTGTTACCTGATGAGATGCAGGCAGTACATTGACAGTTGAAGTAGTACTGCTCCTTTAATAGTACCTGTCTCTCTGTAGGGCTCATGTGGTTTACATGAGGACCTGCCAAGACAATTGAGACAAGTAATCAGTGATAGAGGACTCGAGACCGATCTCGGTCTTGAGACTGATTTTGTGGAGGACTCAGTCTGGGACTCGGATGCTAGGGAGTCCTTGTCCGAGTCCTTCACTAATTTTTAGCGAGCAAATATCTTGGTTATTTCACCCATAACAATAACAATAAGAGTGCCAAGGGCACAGTAGCTCAATTGTTCATTTGCGATAGTGTAATGCATGAGAGTGGGGAGGTGTTCCATTCATAGGACCCTCAAAAATACTATTCAGGCCGAAATTGATGCCTAGAAAACCTTCACTTGAGATCCCCAACAGCCAGCAAGGGGAACTAACGTTCGATTAGATGGTTGGTGCCAGTAGAAACTTTTGTGAGGATTACATAGGGAATCTTTGAAGGTTGAGTAATGTACCATGAATGAATTTGAATACATAAGAAATTGTCATGAGTTGTACAATGGCGACATCCCAGCTATTGAGTAATCGGTATAACAGATCAATCGTTCGGAAACATTGTACCAAGGTGGGGTTTGGGCCAAAAATCTTAGTTTTCAATCCTCTATGATAACAGCCTCGATCATGGTGTTCCTCGTGGAACACTAATTCGCTACATTTCCGGAACATACAGAGGTCTTATGCTCTGCTTTCATGTTTATTGAGCACTATCGCGCCTAATGTGCATGCTTTTAAAAACCAGAAAGCCAAAAGGCTTAGTGATTCCTTGACTCCAATGACCTATGATGGCGTCAACAATAGAGATCATGTAC
>JAUOBX010292056.1:0-17368 GCA_032360705.1 Eupentacta quinquesemita
TCATCCAGTCAGTCAGTCAGTACGACCTTATACTGCAGAATATCCTCGTGACACCATATACTATAGTTAGCGTAATATGCCGTGCATTCCACTTAGAACAAAATAAAAATAGAGGCCTCGGCTTAACCCCCGTAAGGATGCTGCAGGTCAAACGTTCGGAAAAAAGTATTCCCACAGAGAATAAACACAGTTTTGCAGAGAGTGATGTCTTAGAATGCTATATGGTCTGAACTTCATTAGGTGGGGGAATTTAGTATGGTCATCGTTCTATGGTAGTACGATGAGGATACTGTCTGATATTACTAGTCGGACATAATGTAACAAGGGATGAGTATCCATCAGAAGCAAATGCAGATGAACATTTGTCCAAACTGGCACAGTTAAAAAACATGCCAAGCCATCATTTTAAATGTTTCAGATTGAAAGTATATAAGGATAGAAAGTACAACGTTGGAGGACTTGAATGAAGCTAATATTGAGCAGGAATAAAAAAGGCATTTCAGTCGGAACCCGACCTTCGTACGATTTTCCGTCACAGAGTTTAATGTTGGAGCCATGGTGATTGCGCAATACAGTGAGCACCCCAGCATCCCAGCATGCAATACTGATTGTTGTCACTGTTGTACAACTCCACTAATAGTTTTTGTCTCCTTTGACATTTACACAAAGTTTTTCTTCCGAAAAACTTATGACCAGCGAGGGGAACTCTCGTTTGGTGAGATGGTAGGTGCCAGTAGTTATTTCCTCGAGGAAAACGAAGAAATGCTTTTGTGGTTCGTCGAGGTATGTTTACTAAACCAGAATAGTGGAATACATGATAAATTGTCTAAGTTCTGACGGTTAACAAATTGTGGTTTTAACCTACAACTTTAGTTTTCAATTCTCTATAATTTTCGCTTCAACCATGACGATCCTTGTAAAATTAAATGTTGTCAATTCGTACTCTTGTAGCAAAGATTCAGAGGGTAATAAAAACAAAATTCATGAATGTTTGCGTTAGGCTAATTTGTATTGGGCGTGTGTTTCTTTTCCAAAAGTACCTGTTAGCCATTGACTTGTGTAATGATGGTCCGTCCTCCTTCTTCTTAATTTGTGAGATTCCCTTCTTGTATTTGAGTACTCATAGAATAACATATTAAACATTCACATCTTATGATCTCATATTCACCCGTGTTTACTTGATAAATCAGCTTCAGACAAGGTTTGAAATATTATATATCTCTAATCCACTATCAAAGTCAATCCATTTGAGGTTGCCTCTCATTCCCTGATAATGTTTTCTTTCGGACAGCTCCAACTGTTTCTGAACGAGGCCGCACCTGCGACCACAAACAGTGACAACATTTCCCAAATGTCACGAGACTAATAATCTCACACAGTAGGGACACCCGTACAGTTAACAGGGAACAATTCGCTGCTGCTAGAGAGGCGATACCATGAACTGATCAGAAGGTGTCATATGCGAGACAAATGTTACATAGGCAGATAAGTTGATTGCGTCGGGGGTTTATTACTTTCAGCTACGGCAGTACGGAGACTGGTGCAATTCTAACGAGCTGCGAGTTCTATTACGAAGGCCGAGAAAGGCAATTTGTTTATACTTTCTTGTAGTGAAATATTCACATTGAACCATTACGAAAGAGAAGTCGATACCACAGGACATATGTATTTTCACTGTGGTAGTCCTAATTGGTCCAATCTAATGAGTTGATAATTGCAAAACATGGAGCGAACCAATTCATCCTGACACAACGCTCCGTAATGATTGTCCATTACAGTAACACAATGTAATAGTAGAATGTGTGGGAAGCAATGACTCTGCCTAAATTAGTGTATATATATGCCCAGGACGACGATACGCTTCATAATCCCGTATCTACGTTGTGCCTGCATCCACGGCATACTGATATGGTCTTAACTGCTTCTAGTTGTTCACTTCACTCAAGAGAGAATTAAAATACTGACGTCATAGTTGTTTTTATATCACCTACCCAGACTATATGTCACTTGCTTTTTTATTCTCGCCTGAGTGCTCTTGTGCCTCAAATTAGAGATGTTTTTACCATGTTATAGTCTCGAGTTATTTCCCTCTGGGGAAAGAATTCAATACTCCGGAAGAGGCTCTCTAAGCTCGCCTCTCGCGGTGATGAAAGAATTTAGGTTTCTGTTTGAAAGTAACAGTCAATTTTAGCATGGGTTGGAGGAATAGTCCTCCTTTTAATGAGCTAGATGCACTAGTTATTATTTTGAGGAGATCGTGGTATTTCATAGATCTAGAGTTATTAAACTGTCACCATTTGTACATTTTATAACCAGTTATTTATCTAACTAACCAACAGACTGACCGACTGGCAGACGTGAAGATAAAGAGCTACTCCTAACGAGTGTATACCGTGCAAATGAAAAAACAATTGCACTCCTGTACCTAATTTGTCTTCCTATCAATTTGGAACACGCCTCCTCCAGGTAATGATCCAGTTACGACAATGTCAATCAACAGATCAATACAATAAATTATTATTGTGTGGATTTTATTGATACGAAACTTTTCTGATGCAGTTAATTGTTCGAGGTGACAGGGGTCGTTATTGGTGTTCTTCCACCAGTAAAACGGATATTGATAGAATTTGTCAAAATAAAAGGTTTCGAACAACTGACATACTCTTTTATCATCCTCGATTTCTCAAAAAAAAATTCTGAAAAAACAGTTCGAGTTTGATGAAAACAAACCCAGGAAGTGTAAGACTTTATTAATATGCAACACCATCATCATATAATTGTCATCTTAACTCCGTTAGAATATCCGAAACAGCAAAATTGCAACATTATTGCAATTTGCTTCACTGTTACTAGAATTTGTGCAGTTGGGGAAATCACTTTCTCAAATTACTGTGAATTAATGTTCTTATATTACACATACGGTATCGCTGGGACATGACAGTAATATGAATATAAATAGCTAGCAGCTTAGCCTCAGGCACGAAACTCGCTTCCCAAGTTCCACCGACTACTACAAACCTTCAAATGAAACGAAAAGCATTATTAAATTGTTTGTAAAATTGTTGTTGTCATGGACAAAATATGCTCTCTTGGGTGAAACAAGTGGAACGAGAACTGTTCGGAACGTTTTGAAATCATATTGACACATTATTATTTATTAGGTTATTAAGAACTCCAGGCTGTTTTTCACGAAGCTCTCTGGTGACATCGTGTGTGCTCTACGAATTTTGTAGAAATAAATCTATAACGTGTCTAATAACACCTTCACACCCGAACACCCCAGTTATATTATATAGCAATAATACTGACTAACTCACATCATCATCTGGTTTATTCTGTGATAGTACGAGCTAAATGGTCCAATTCGACGCCTGAACTGATGACCCTTCATCTCAAATCTCTGAACTTGTATAGTGCAACACACTGATTGGCCCCGGCCATCCTACGTCACCCTGTCACGACCGTCTGACCAGCTTGTTATCAACAGTGTGGTGAGAGGAGGCCGGTCAATAGTTGCATCACAACGAAGTCTTATCATGGCACGGACTTTTCAATGACCCATCTTCGTGTTATCCCCAAAAACTCAATGTCCATGCCTTGTGCAACGCACGTTACTGCTTGACCTTTGATCATTTTGTGTGCAGTCATGAAAAGCTGGTTCGTGCTGCCGTCAGAACTGAGACCTGAAATGTTACAGTTGGTTACAGTAACCAGAGTGGTAACGCCAATAGAAAAAAGAATGATGAGGGATTCAAATACCACTACTGCTTTCATGTATTCATGGAGTAGATCATTGGTGTAGTGGAAGACGAATCCTGCCCAGATGTGTTCGATGAACTCATTGCATCAACATCACCTGGCCCGGGGGAGTTGTGCATGCCCTAGTTCGATTGATAACTCTATCCACTCCGCTCCAATAAAGCTTGAAGCAACTATAGCAAGGTACAACCAGTCCATTGGAACCTCTACCTATATTGAAGAAGCTATGCATTGTCATTTTCAGACGAGCCTGCATAATATAGTGTATAATTTGTGTTCCTTGGGAAAGAAGAACGTGATTAAAGTTGGCGAAAAGTATGGAAGTTTCCATTTCCTCCCTGCTCCGGGCTCTACAATTTGAGTGACACGTTACAGTGACATACGTGTACCCTGAATGAATAGGGCATGCATATGCTATGCTGGGCGATAGCCGTGAGGGTGGGAAGAGGTGCTTTATCACTCCCTTTTTTTCAAATTTCATGATATTGCACGACACCACATTTATAGTAACAAATGTGTCTAATTTTTCTCTCCTTAACGCTATCCATTCATTATCATTTCCTGTAGCGTGCATATCCTTCGGGTATTATTGATTCCGCGTCTCTAAGCACGTTGTTATAATCAAACATAAACAGTATTTCTTATCAGGACAAACGAATTCTTGAGATTATAGATTCATGTAGTAATTAATTGTTTCTCTTTAAAGTGCAGCGCCGCCCTGTGCTGCAATCTCTTTGAAATAATCGGGTTATCATGTAGAAGTTATTGTTTCCAGTTTCAGACAATGAACTCATGTTACACAGCAAGAGTGTCTAAAAGATGGGCCAGCTTACTCAACTCAGTTCATAACAGCATATAAAACCTGATTGTACAACAATACAATTCCATGTCATTTGAGTGGAACACTTTCCACTAAGTTCGAGTGGTCATTCTGTCGCCTCGACGGTGACGCTTGATGACAAGCTGGCGTTTCATGACTTTTCAGCTCTGAAATGACCGATATATACTTCACTGGAACATATCAAAGATTCAGACGAATACGGTTCCCTCATTAACAAGATCAGTGCTTGGGCCAGTCGACAGGCTGATGACATCATCGAAACGATGGGAAAGGTCATGAAAGGAAAATAGCAATGACAGCTTTCCAGAGAAGGGACAAGAAGTCCAGATCGATAATATCAAACATAATACTGGGAAACAACGAAGGTGATGAGTCATGTATCCTTGACCTTCTGACACTCTAAGGCAGTACGTGTGCACAAAGCTATTACTATGCCGATAACATAGTAACAAGAGGAACCAGATGGACGTGTATGACACAGAGCTAATAAAAACATACGTCCATTGATAACACGTTAGCAAGCATACTATAACTGGTATCTCAATACCAACTTACGACATTCATAAGATATCAAAAATAAGTATATCAAATTTGGTTTATTCGGAATTTCGCTAGTAAGGGACAGTGTTTAGGTACGTTTCTATAAATAAAATGTCTGTTTTCTATTTACCAACGATAGCCAAGGTAATATTCCATCTGAAATACGTTGAAGACACATCTTTCAGAGCAGCGAAATTGCGGTGCCCTAAACCATCACCAACTATTATCTTCCAAATGCATGGCATGCAGGAAATACATCATCTCAGAGTCAGGTACTCAACTCAAGTTATATACGATGTTGCTCAAAGTACAAATATTGAACTCCCTTCTTATAACTAAGTTTATCATACGGAAACATCTTCGCCATTGGACGACGCTACATATATGGAGATAGATTTGACTCCTTTCCTCATATCTCCACATTATCCAATCATATCCTTCGGGTGATATTGATATCATGACTCAGCCAGCATTAGTGTGATACAACCCGAATGACATATCCTTTGATGTCACACCCGTACTACTAATATTCACCATTAGTAAAGTGCAGCAGCTTGTGAATATCCCAGTCATCAACGGGAACTAATCAGGGCAATGAGAGAGCCAAAGATGGCACCTAGTGAACCTATGTTACACAAAAACAGCTTACTGAAATCGATTCACTTCAACGGAAACGCTTATGAATATTTCACGTACAGCAATATGATGTTAACTGGCAGTTGGCCTGATTACTACCAACCAGGGTTGGTGGCACCAATATGCGGCTGATTTTGGGAAGAATCCAAAGTTTAAAATTGCATATTTTTCTATCTTTAGCCGATCACGGTGCTGTCTCAACTTCCACTGTTCAACAACGCAATATTCCGCTGGATATTGCCGCCACTGCGCATGTGTATGATATTGAATTGTGGATATCGAAAACTATTTCAGGGCAAAAAAGGATATCCGAGAGGCAATTTCTGATATCCAAGAGGCAGTTCTAGATATGAAAAATTAGTGATCAGATATCAGAAATTGTGATCAGATATTCTGATTCCCTATTCAGTTGAAGAAACCATTTATGGTATCCGAAAATATGTTTCGGATAACCACAATTCCCCCGCATGATATATTTTCGAATTATTAAGGTTTCAACTTCCAATTCATTTTCAGACATCTGGAATTTAATATCAAGTATCCGAATTAGAAGATTAGAATATCATAAAATGTATTTTGGATATCAGAAATACCAGAAAATTGGATATCGGAAATACTAGAAATTGGATATCAGAAAATGAGCTTACTACTCACTAGTTACATAACCCAATAGGGTGGTAGGGGTGCCGCAATGGTGATCAATGGGGAACAGCCTGGGTTGTCGCAAAGCTCATGCCGGTCCACTCCTCAATGTTGTCAGCCCAACTCTTCCTCGGTCTGCCCCGCCTCCTCTTTCCTCGTACATTTCCTTGTTGAATTGTTTTTGACATCCCGTCGGATCTTGCCACATGTCCATTCCCTTCTCTTGACTGTGGTCAGTAGGTGTCCATTGTGGGGACCATGTCGTTTGACTGTTCTGCATATATCCTCATTTGTGATGTGGTCGGTGTACGAGAGGCCAAGGACTCTTCTGATGCACTTGATTTGATTGCTCTTAAATTGAATCAAGGATTCCTGTCAGAGGCAGTAAAAAACCCAGACAGAACGTTGTTTGATGCAAGTAGGGGGTGGGGTGTGGAGTAAAAAAATATCACCTGACTGATAAATGTAGATTGTTTCCAATGTATTCTGACTCCCATAACCAACTCAAATTGTTGCTCGTAGCGGTACTCGAGGCGTCCTTTTTTTTCATAGTTAACATTTAATAGATCTATTAAGTTCGCTATTCCGAGAACAAAAGTTACTGTTGACTCAAGTTCAATGAAGGTTTTTCGAATAGTATTCTACTCACGAAAAAATGAAAAAGAGAAGAGGGGCATGGGCACGTCGAGCCACTTGGGAGAGGGAATGCAAATCCGGCCGAGTAATTACGACCTTCCGATCTCTCCAATGAGTGGAGATAACAAATAGTAGTAACAAATAACAAAGATAACAAATTTTCCCCATTCTGTCCACTCTCCACTAAACACTACATTGTTGTGTTCTTCTTACATTAGAGTAATGTACACATTCAGACATTGGGTTATCAGATAATATCCCGCTGATCACAGTTTGTGATTCAAGCAACTTATTATTATTATTGGTAAACTAACAAATAATTTTAAATATTGTGATGATTCAATTCGATATTGATCGAATTCAACTTGGTCTGGTTTGCCATGATCGGCATCCCAGGAACTTGGGTTCCTTTTCCGCTCTCGGAACTACTCCAAACCTATCCATCTGTAGCAGCTCTATAAAGCACAGATTCGCCCCCGATGGAATACTGCTCCCATGTTTGGGGAGGAGCCCCTCCGATAGTTATTGAAATCCTCGATAAGATTCTGCCCAAGGCTATCAGACTGACTGGAGGTAGCTCCTTGACTTTTTTCTGCGTCTCGCACACCGGAGTCGTGTCGCAGCTCTCTCTTTTCTATCGCTATATCTTTGGGCATTGAACAGACGAGGTCCACTCTTTCATGCCTCCTCTCTTCATCCCACCTCGTGTAACTCGCAGCATGCACCAATATGCCGTTTGCATTCCTGCGACCAGCTCTGTCGTTCACTTTTTCTCATTTGTTGTAATAACCTCCCGACTTTGGAATGCTTTGTCAACTGTCTGCTTCCCCTCTTCCTATAACCCAGTTTCTCAAGTCTAGTATCAACAAGCTTTCTCTCACTACTCTCTCGTAACTCTTTCCTCTCTCCCGGCGGGCCCCGTCATAGGCTTACTCTTTTGCCCGTCTTGCTAGTTTTCAGTTTAGCGACCTTTTCCACTTATCCTTATACATCCCTCCCGCCAGCCCGCAGCAATACAATCCATTTTATTTGAACATGTATGGAGTGAGAGCTTCATACAAGGACGGCGTGTTCCATGTACATGAGCTGTAGATACACGAGGACGTTAGTGGATGGAACATTTTAATCAGCGGAAAAGATCCAAGGTTTCGCTTTGCTCGCTCGAGGCAATACGCCGTGAGAGTACATTATTAATTTATTGGTATACTGATGAATGTCAAATTAAAATATAAGGTGTGTGTTTCCCCAGATAAACAGTTTATCTTATTTATATTCTTATCCATTTACCGTTTCTCAGGTGAACGAATCTGACTCCAAGTTAATGACATCGTTCGGAGAGGGTGTGGAGATCGTCGCTGGACTGTACGAAGTTAACTTCGTCAACTCATATCCTGCTAGCGAAGATAATGAAAACAAAATTCTTCCCTCGTTAATATAAAATGAACGATTTTTTCTATTCAGGTATCAGTTATAGCTTGTTGCCTACGGCGTTTCAAAAACTACCTGTTTGGAATTGACTTGTGTAATGATGGTCTGTTTGCTCGTTTTTTTTCATTCCAAATTTATGAGGTGTCCTTCCTCTTATTTTGAGGTACTTACAGAATGACACATTAATAATTTACATCATAAAATCTCACAATTCACGCATGTTTACTTAATGTGTCAGCTTGTTTTCTTCCGGACAGCTTCAACTGTTTCTGAATGAGGCCGCGCCTGTGGCCACACAAAGTGACAACTTTTCACACATATCATATGCACGATCAGCACGAATTATGTTACATTGGTGTTACATAGGTTGACAATAATATGAGATACTAGTTGTATTAGGGAGGCAGACTGCGGGGCGACACATGGGGTTGTTCATACTTTTATCATATGAATAATAACATTGAATCATAACGGAAAAGTCGATATTTCAGAGCTTCTTATTGTCACTTTAGTAAAAATCTGGAAAACACAGATTTTGTTTGGTCGAGTAGCATTATTGAATTTGTAACTCTAATGATTATTTTGCTAATAGTGAAATTTCGTCCTGGAACATTTATGATGCGCCATGTGAAATCTTGTAAATTTTCTAAACAGAGTACACGAGGACGGGCAAACCCATAACCCTCCCACAATGCACGACAACTCCCATAAACATGTTGATCCTGATTTCAACAGGAAGAGAACAACCAGGAAAGCACATTCCGATTACGCGTGGTGCGGGAAACTACGAACCAACACAAGCTGACACAATAGGGAAAAATGGTAATATGAAGGTGGCCGAGTATGGCAAGTAACCCCATACAAGGGGGGTACAGCGTCCGGCGAAGACCAGAGGCGCGCTAGCAGTTAGCCTATTAGTGTTTCATTCATCAGCCATAATTCATTGGAGAGCTCACTCCATTTATTGGCGATAAGTAGAGTATAGACTCTGAACGATTTGGAATATCGAATTTCGTGCTACCCACATACTCCGTCCACACTGCTGGGTATTATTTTAGGATATTATTTCGTCTAATCGAGGCTGCTATTTCAGCTATACAGATGAAGCGAAAAATATACCACCTTACGACACCAGACTCATATCTCATCTCATGAATAACCTATACAGCCAGTAACAGCAGACTACGGAGAGTTCTAGGGATCTCCTGCGATGTGAAGGACCCTTGGACAGGTGTCATGTTCTGGTAATATATTATGAATGATGCCTTATTGTATAAGTGCTCGTTCAGGCGTTCCTTGCGAGCGGCGAATTTAATTAGGAGGATCGATCCGGGGGGTTGTTTTGAATATTAATTAGAAAAACGAACAATTGGTATCATGCGATGATATCAATGCCTTTCATTGTTTCGAAATTATAGGGAAACCCTTCACCAGTTGGTAAGCAGCGTGCTGTTTGCAAGCAGTGAGCAAAATCAGTATTTTCGAATATACAGAACATATCTCTAAGATATATTCAGTATTATAACAGGCTAAAATTATGATGTAATGATGGATATGCCTATTTCGCCTAAAGGCCTACTGATTTCTTCAAATTCTTCAGACAGCGATAACAATATGAACCTGAATGTTGTATGCATAGTGCTGCCTTTTCCGTTCCTTGGAGCTCCAAATAAGTAAACAACCGACGAACCTGGGGATGCAAGATTTATTACATGAAATCCCAAGCGCTAGCAGAGCAAGAACGTGAAGCCTGTGAGCAACCATATGTTTCAGGAGAGATTCGCGTAACTTAAGAGCGTTCTGTAGTGTTTCCGATGGTTGATGTTCTGCACCAAACTCAAGCGCCCATTATCGATGTAGATACCAACGTCATGTTTTCCACGAACCACTTTCTCGGCCGTATATGGGATTACAGTTATCTAGGTTGAAGACATTATCCCCTGCCAGGTTGTTCTGCAAAATGCTGTGGACATTAGCATAGGTCCTCATCGGAGTCTGAGGGATCCGCCTGGAGAGTGGGCATGTTTTCTCACATCCAGCGGGAGATGCATGGGGATGATTTGGTCAGAGTGACCTGCTGAGTGATTTTGGCGGCAATAGATTATTTTGACCATGCTAGGCGTCTCTCCGCAGCTTGGTCAATACCAGTTGAGGGTGTATCCAGCAAGATGTCCTTCGAGGCTGCAATTTCCTGCCAAGCGGACTGTGCTGGAAGCAGAGTGAGAAGTCATTCTGGACGATTGCTATCAGCTGCGTCCCCCACAGTTCTAATGTTCCAGCCTGCGAATGATAGCCTTTTACACACTAACAGGTGGGGTTTTACATTTCTCCATTGGTGTTTTGCTTCCGCTTGAAAGGAGGTCTGTTGAATGTGCTCAGTCAACTGAGACTGAGACGAAGACTATGTCTATTTGAACTTTTTCACGTCCTCCTCCATATGGAGCGAGTAGTGCTCTGCCTGCTCTGCCTAAATAGGGCTGTCATCCAGGATGGTGCGAGTGATGACAACCAATATTCTGAACCGCCTGCACAGATGGTTGAAACTGTGGCTTCCAGTGTCAGGCCCACTTACACAACAAAGTGGAAGAGACGGAGAGACGATTGGCGCGCACTGGCGAGTCATCCGACATGCCCCAGTAAGGGGTCGTAGGGGCAGGGGCCGTAGGATTTACATCAAAGTTGTCGCTCTCCTAGGTGGATGACTAGCCGCTACCAGTGCTGTCGAGCTATATACAGCCATTTGCCTACCGTCGACTTTGTTCGCCTTTACAGCCGCTAATCAAGCTATATAGCCGCGCACGGAATAGTGAGCAAAATTTCATAATATAGACATATTGAAAGCCTGTGTGAATTCCTCCTGGGTCCACCAAATGAAATACCAGAGTAATATATATATAAGAGTACATACAAAACATTTCGGAGGCTAGTCCAATTCACAAATATAGCAAAGTGGTAATAATATTCCCTCTGCACTACGCATTTATATAGTTAAATAAATTCTACGTGCAATTTAGAACCATTCAGAAATGTTCAACATTTGTTTCAGCACGGTCGACCTGACGTTATTTGGTTTAAACAACGAGACTACTAATTCCGGTACTACCATATTTGACTGATTCAGACTGAGTACATTGCTGAAAGTGCTGTACAAGTATTCAACAACCTCAAATATTGACCTGTTTGACCAGTCCGGTCCTTAGTTTCTAATTTGTTCAATTTCAAGAGACGAAGGCCGTGACGTAGCCAGTCAAACTAGAAGGGTAGGTCATGTTTGACTGGGAGGGTAGCATGGTCGGATTACTTCGGGTCTCCGTCCAAGCCCGTTAGGCTGCAAACTTCGCAGGGTGACGCGTTCCATGAAGGATTCGGGGCGAAGCCTTTGGACCCTCGTTCCTGGGAAGAGAGAGGATCCTGGCGGTTATAGTCTAATAGTGACCACTGTGCTGGTGATGTCGAGGTTCAAATTTGTGGTGGACGGTCCCATTCATAAGGATGCCCGTCGACCTGTCATGACACGACATCTTGGGAGGCTTTGCATCAGCGTTGCAGCCCTTTCTGGGGTGTGGAGGCTAGGTACCAACAATATATCGCTGTTGTGATGTCAACCAGCAAGCGTATAATGCCACAATGGGTCACTCACAATGGGTCACTCTGGGTATTATCTGCAGTTGCAGTGTACGTGGAAAAGCTCCTAATGCCATGGGTGAGCCTGATGGGTAACATCTCAACCAGATTAGACAAAACAGGTAACAGAATAACGGTTTTGTGCCCTTATTAACAAACGTTCGGTAAAGAAGTCATTTCATTACACAGTTGTTGTGTGCTGCATTATCATCCCGGTAGCTTGGGGTGAAAGAACGGGCCATGGCGGATTCAGGAATGTGAATAACGGGGCGATCACTTTAAGGCCCTAATGCTCTAACACGGAGACTGCAGGCTCGAAGACACCAGTGGGGCACCTGCTCCAGGAAATTTCGAAATCGAAGTGCTCTAAATATTGCTGCATCAACTGTCGTCAGTTTATGCGATTTTATTGATCATTGACAGAGGGCATGCCGGGGCGTCCCATCTGAATCTGCTAATCTAGGCCCGATATATTACACATCGTATGAGGCCACTATATGGGACAATCATTTGATGAGAATATGTTGGGAAGAATGTATAGCTTAAATGTTTAGGAGTGCTGCATTACCAGCACCGTGGTATGGGGGTGTTGAAATAGGCCCGATGTGTTGAAACTGTTGATACATTATCGGTTGAAATGTTACTACATTATTGGTTATATGTTACCACAACACCGGTTGAATTACTACATTATCGGGTAAAAATGCTATACTACATTAGTGGTTAAAAGTTACTACATCATCGGATGGACGGTGACACATTATCAGTTATTTTGTCCCTACATTATCTGTTAACTTGTTCACTACATGATGGGGTTTGGGGGTTCAAAAACGTTACTACATTATCCGTGGAAATCTACTATATTATCGGTTGATGATACATTATCTGACGAAAATTACCTCATTATCGGTTAGTGATACATTATCCGTCAGGTACTACATTATCAGTTGTAACAATATCTGTCGCTGTCTTCATTGTGTCTGTTACACGAAGAACCGATATGCAGAGACGTTTTTTCAATTCCACAAGAACGCAGAGCCTTACTCAGAAAATCGTCCCCGAGTTCACCCTAACCCTCCTGAAGTAGATCGAGTTTGCGCATACTCTCGTACCCTAACTGCCTAATGATACTTGAGGATAGGCAATTACTCGCTTCATTTGGTAGAAGGTGGAAATTGGAAGGCCTAATTTATTTCCATTATAAGATCGATTACCTCAGTCTAACCACATTACTATCTGACGATGGCTAACAATCCAGAGAAGGATCGTCTGGCAAATTAGTTCTATCATGAAGGTATCAGGATTTTAACTGAATGTTTTTACTCTGAAAATGTTTCATGGAACTGATTGGGCCATGTCGTTTTGACTAATGGATAATGTCCACAAGTGAATATTTCGGATTCATCAAAAGCTTAATTAAAACCCCAATTCATATATTATCATTTTTATTATTCCAATGACTGTAATGAATTTCAGTTGAACTACAGTGTATGATTTCTCCATGTACCATGAATACATCAACCTAAAACGAATCAGACGCATAGTGTGAAAAGCTTTCATTTACCCAAGGAGCTAATGACTGTTTAACTGATCAGAATAGTATATTCGTATATTTCACTCAATGACTTACCGTACTCCAAATCTATAATTTCTATGTTTCACTACTAAAACTTGGTTACGTGATATAGATCCCATCAATCATGAATTAAAATGAAAAGAGTCAATGTATTTTGACATGTCTGCATTGTCTATTTGCGTTGCAAAAATGTAATTACAACTGTCAGGTTATTCACTCCTGCGTATAGCCCTTCTACAGGTGGTAGACAATTCGTGTAACCCCGGGAAGGTTCCACGTTCGATCCTGAGAGCCTTCAGGTTAGGGATGTCCTAGGCATTCAAGGTTATGCTTGCATGTAGCACCCAGTTTGGCTGGTATCATCTGGTCGGAAAGGTGTCACTCCGTTGATTGATATAGAAACGGTATTTTACTTTCACTAAAAGCAGGCACATCATGATTATTTTTCTTACAGTTAGAAATCGCAAACGAACACGTATTTCGGAACGACATCTTGGAAGCCGATAATCGAAACACAATAGAGGTAATATAATAGGAGTGCAGGTATAGTTTTGAAAAAATGGAACAACAATGTAACAATAACAATATGACATAAATACGACAGAACGATTGAACAAACAGTACATCAACACAGGCCTGCATGAGAACATTATGATACAAAAACAGCATCGCTCGTCGGGACGTTGTTCTATCCTCAATAAACAACGCTGGCATCCACGGATAAGTGCGAATGAGATCGATGATTCATGCCATCGAATACACAGAGTGTCACATAGGACATGTTTAACACACACCCCCAACAAATAAAATCAACGTTAAGTGTATCCCTTATGGGCTTCAACGATCATGGCAAGAGTCTAATGAAGAAGAATACATGTATTGACTTCCGTTCAAGGCAAACCGTACCGCTGAGTTGGAAAGTTATCCATGTAGACAATCCGGAACCTAGGGAGAAACAGTATTTTGAGTGCAAAGAGATTCGATAAACACGCCAGGTAAGACAGGTAATTAGATTAATCATCGCGGGAAACGGCAATTGACATTATCAACTGCCGGGAACTGTTGAGGGCATGTTCTAGTTTCGAAAGGGGCAACTTCATATTCCGATAGAGCGATGATGCCCAGGTGTATTGTCACGTCCGGAAGTTGATATGTGTATACTGCTGCTGTGATTATTGCATACTCTAAATGCATGATTGTGGATATAGCTAATTGGTAAGAAGGACATTTTCTCAGTAGAAGAATAGTTCTCTGCTGTTCGCTTTGGTTTGATCATTTGTTAAAATGCTTCTGAAAGGGAGACGTAATGATTGGAGTAATAAATCATTGTATTCATATTCCCTGACAGGGCTGGTATGAACCCTATTTCCTGTATGCTTTGGCATTTGGTATGTCTGTTAATCTAAATGCGGCAATACTCTGTTTCACTGTACAAAGTGTATTTCTTCCCGTAGGAAGACAAAACAACGAAACGTGTGACCTAATGAGCACCATTTAGGAATAGCTTTCTCTAATGGTTTACTGCATTTTGATTAGTCAAGAGCCACTTGATACCATGTTCCGAATCGCATTCGATGAGTTACAATCGTTTGTAAATGTCTATGTCAGATTGATTTGCAGGCTCATAATATTTAATTATTTGGCCAAATCTTATACCGATAGTTACTATGTATTGGTATATCCAGCAACAACAGTGTAAACTAATGTGATGTATTGAAAGACGAGACTGTTGGCTAACTGACTCTGTAGCCAAATAAGTTTTGTAGGTTTAGCCCAAGCCAGGCCTTGACATTTTTTCCTAATGTTGTTGTGACACTATGCGTAACACTACCCAGCATCATACATTCGACTATAAACCTAGGCCTACACACAATCAATCTATCTATCAACGACAAGGGTACCCAGGCCTGTTCACAGGGTTGTACTAACTAACGTTACCCGACGCTTGATTTCAGGTCGGGTAGTGCTAGGATATCTATGCGACAAAGTGGTCTAAACTTGCTATATGAACCCGGGAAACTTCTTCTTCTCGTTTTTTTGAAGCTAAGAAGCATCCAGTCGACCAGTTCATTCTGCTGCATTCCCGAGACCGTACCATGAACGGACAGGAGTTAGAGACAGCAATTACACTGATTACAGCTCTCGGGTTGTGTTGTAAATGTTGAAATACAATTTAGAAAACCCGATACATACCGAAGTTAAAATGCAACACAAAATGTTTGAAACCGACTTCATCAAACTGCAAAGCGTTAGCAACATGACATCATTGGCCTATTGAAGGCAGTTTTTCGTGAATGTTTGAATCCTCGACAATAATACGAGCTTTATTTGTGTATTTATAGCAAAAATGAGGCTAATTCGGTCGTTTATTCCATCTAAGAACTCGGAGTCGTTATCCCTGGAGCAAAATCTTTTGCCTTCCGTGAACTCATTGACCTCAAACTCTCACATTCATTCATTAAATATTGTCAAATCATAGCAATTGCGGGTCATAATATTTTTCGTTTCTAGTCAAACGTACATGTTTTGAGCTGGTGCGTTTCCGCTATATCGCTCTCTGCATGTCACTTCTTCTTCTTTCAAAGAGGACATCTTTGTAATTCATACGCGCGCCCAGAACTATTTATCCTGTATACTCCTAATGGACCGCTGAAACCTATATAAAACATTGATGGGGAAATGTTACAATGAGAAATGGCCCACTATGTCACCAGTGCGGTGCAAAGTCGTGCGCTGACGTGAAGACCATAAATTTATGTCAGGTGAGTATTTTGTGTGTAGGGCGGGTTGGCAATCAAATGTCATACCGACGGAGACTACCACGGATAATTTGCAAACGACAGTTATAAATAGCATGGTACGTAGAGCAGCAGCCCAATTGGTAGATAATTACCGATACCTGGAGGCATTTGACGACACTTAAATAAATTGACATCACTTGGGCTCACCCACTGCATTCAATATAGGCCCTGCCACAGATTTGCTAAACTGCATACAGCTTCAATAAACTTCAATTGGATTGAATAAACTCAGGAACGTTATGAAAAAGAAGCGGTCAAAAGGGCATTTACAGTGAAAAAACATATACCTGTTGGGTAATTCAGGAATGCAACATCTTTGATGGAGAGCACTAGAGGATCATCAATAATGCTATGATCGAATAAACTAGTGGCGAAAACATAGTTAGCAATTTGCTATTCGCCTTTCTGATTGATGGCGTGCAGGAAATACATTATCTCAAAGTCAAGGGCCTCCGAAGTAAGTTATAAGAAGTTGTTCAAAGTCAGAGTGTATAACTCCTTTCTTATCTCCTTCACGCTATCCATTTGTTTTCAGTTCCGATGTGGCGTGAATATCCTACGGGTATTTCATGACGTCCTTGCCAGCATTAGTAGATTCAAACTCGAACAACCTTCCTATCCTGCTATCCATGGCACACCCGTACTCGGGTTCCAATAATTCTTGTAGCAATTAATCACCGTTGGTAAAATGCAGTAGCTTAGGCAAAGCGCAGTAATTCACGGGAACTGATCCGGAAGATGATATTACGGAATACGTCAATATGATATCCCCAAGCGAACCAATGTAAAGCCGGTCTCACACTTAGGTTCCGTCAGCTTCCGGCAGCTCCGCCAGGACCTGACGGAACAGACGTGAGCTAGACGGAAGGTATTGACGGAAGGTGC
>JAUOBX010292057.1:0-11231 GCA_032360705.1 Eupentacta quinquesemita
CCCCGTTTCCCCGCCCAGCATCTGATTATATCTCAGAACCAGTCCATGACATGTGGACGCCCAGAGGATGCCTAGTTTGTAGCCATACTGTCGTCTCCTGGACTGCGTGCAGGGACTGCAGGAACTGGCGTCAGCATGCCCGTGGTAATGCTCGCCTGCTTGTAGCTAGCCTATTCTACGATGATGAGAGACTGGTGCTGCCACACATAAGTAAGTATCATGGGCGAGAGTTATAGTGCTACTAAGCACGACTTCATCAGACCAGCCGAGCGTATCAATCGAGGGAAGGATCATCCACTCCACGCGAATCTGAAGTCATCCGTCTACATACTAAGTATAATCTTAGGCATCGTGCAAATTGCGATAACACGAAAATGTCGAGTGCAAGCTTTGCAGAACTCGTCCGTGTATAGGACATCTATTTTGCTATTCAGCATAACACTTTGAATGACTGTATTGAACATGTTTTGTCATCGTATATCTAACATTGATCAATGATTTGAGTTCAACATTTTCCTTTTTTTGAACTGTATTTTCTAGATTTCAAACTGGGATAAACGATCGGAAACTGTAGTGAAGATTGCTCGTTGCCTTCAGGCTAGGAAATTGGGCGAGTATGAGATGACTCGAATGCATGCATTGCTAACGAGTGATCAAACCCAGACACCCAGTCGATTAGAAAGAATTGCTAACCAATACAACGTGTGCTGTCGTCCTGTAAGTCGAAACAAATTAAACACCAGGCCTAGGCCAACGATATTATGCGTTGTATAGGCTCCACCATATATTGATTAGCTGATTCAACTATGGCTTCTGATTGAGCTTTGGCATGATAGAACATAAGTTGCCACAACATTGATTTTGCATCCGTGTCCTTCCGACTCGCGGAAAGCCTTCGCAAGTCTCAATACCTTGAGACTCGCGCACTTTGTGACATATCTGCAAGATGTATGCATGGCTAAACTGGCTATCGGGAAAAATTCCGGAACTACACTGGTTGCCTGTTGAGTGTCGCATCGACTACAAAGTCCTCGTTCTACAGTTTTCCGGGCCATGGAATATTGCACCCATCTTACATTCGCGACCTCCTACAACAACCGGTAAAACGAGGACCGACGAGATCTCACTACCTGCACCAGCTCCAGGAACCTGTCGCCAGAACAAGATCGATTGGCGACCGAAGTTTCTGCAATACTGCACCCCGACTCTAGAACAACCTCCCACCACACCTGCGATCATCGAACACAGTCGAACAATTCAAGAGTAACCTTAAAACCTACCCTTTTCACGTTCATATTACTGTTCTGTTTCGCTGTATGCCTGGTATTAAGTGTATTTTTCGACCCGTATAAAGCGCTTCGAGCAACCTTCTGGTTGGATAATGCGCTATATAAGATCTGGTATTATTATTACATGTTCGTCAGTAGTCAGTACTCGCGTACTTTATGACAGGTCTGCAAGATGTAGGCGTGGCCATCGGGACCCATGCATTTGCTTCATGTAGCCACAGACGTCACACTATCGACTTAATTACGCAGTCGCTCTACACACTGCCATGTTGAGTGCTGCTTATGAAAGCGTGTCCAAATAATCTCGGAGCGCCATACACTGGGTAGGCCCACTGCCGAGAATATCTGAAAGAATACAAAATGAGCACTATAGACAACAAGCAAGAAACCGTAACAATCAAGTGAAAGTACGATGAAATATCAATTAGGTAAGTCTATATACCTATGCTTTCAGGCAGTCAGGGTGGAAGCGAGTCAATTTCAATGACAAAATCCAAATTTATACTACAATAATAATATATACATTCTTATGAGCGTTTTAAGCGTCAATGTCTTGCTCCAAGTGCTTCACAAATATCACCCTGATCATACGATCTACGTGTAGGCCTACGTGTCGGCGTATGGTCAGAATAATTTGACGCGACAGGCTCTGCGTGTATAAAGCCAGGAATCCTGGATGTTTGTGAATCTGCCCTTGTGAAGCTCCCTGAAAAATCACCTGAGTCAGCAGTTTGTCAGTATGATACTGTTCTCCATGAGATGGTTGACAATCATGCTCCTTCAACTAGCCGTGATATCATTCTGCGTCCTCGGGTTCCTTGGTACAGTGATGCCCTTCGGGAGGAGAATAGGAAACGAAGGCGCATTGCACGCAGGTGGCTGGATACTGGTCTCCTGGTTCATGAGGAACTCTTCAAGACCAGTGTAAAACATATCAGTTGTTGTTTGATGCCAGGAACTCTTATCATCGTACGCAGATAGAAGAGGCTGATCGACCCGACTGCGGAGCAGCATTATCCAAAGCGCGTTCACAATGAGGTGATTGCTAGCGAATTAGCATCGTACTCCAGCGACAAGGTAGCAAGATTACAGAAAAACTAGAGGCAACTGAAGAACGCCCTCTGTCCGTTGATCTGGATGACGCCTGTGTCAGTTCTATCTCTGAGTTCCCTGAAACCTCGGAGGAAATTCATCGAATCATCTCTGGTAACTGCTCGTCAGTTGGATCCTCTACCAGCGTCGCTTTTTACCATCTGTCTAGAAGACCTGGTCCCCGCCGTCACGAACATTGTTAATTCATCACTGTCAGTGGGTATTTCCTGAGGCTCACATCTTGAAGTGGTGCGCTTTAGAAGGTAAACAATATCGGCCGAGCTACAGACTCTTGTGGAACCCCCGAAGTGGGTTTTGTTGGTCATGAGACGGTATGACCAATTACTACAGCCTGGGAACGATCATGCATGTATGATGGAAACCAGTTCTTAATTGTTCTAGAAACACCGCATCGAGTGGAAAGGCGATCGAGGAGGATGCCGTGACCGATGACATCGAAGACCGCTCAGAAAGTCGAGCATTACCAGGATCGTTTCCTTGCAATTATTCAGAGCTGATAATATATCGTTTTGGACCTTAAGGAAAGCTAACTCGGTGCCGTGTTAAATGATGACACACAGCTATTTTTGACATTCACGCCGTCGGATCTCGAGGATGCCATTAGGAAAATGGAAGCATGTATCAGGGATAACCAGATCTTGTGTACCTCAAATGAACTTGTGTTGAATGGTAATAAAACTGAACTCATACATTTCAAGTCAAAGTACAGCAAAGTGCCGGATACCTCCTGTTCAATTACTGTTGGAGATGCATGCATCTATGCTTCATCGCAAGTACGCAACCTTGGAGTGAAGATGAACCCGGTCCTATCAATGAGCGATCGAATCAACGCGAGATATAAAGCAGCTATGTGTGACATTATAGGCATCGGATAAATTAGGCACTATCTAGATCAGAGCACCACCCTGAGGCTCAATAATGCATTCGTGACATCCCAGCTTGATCTCAGCAATTCTATAATTTTCGGTCTTCCAGACGTTCACATTGCCAAGATGCAGCGCATACAGAACATTGCAGCTCGTCTAGTAGTCCGCTTGAAAACAAACATGAACACATATCTCCCGTGCTCTTCGATTGCCCATCAAATACAGAGCCCTTTTCAAGATTCTCTCAATAACTTACAAGGCATTCCATGGCATGGCCCAGACGATAATCTCAGACCTGTTGGCAACATACACACACAGGCGTTCCCCTCACTCATCTTCTCGGCAACTTCTCGAGTCTCCTTCTCTCCCTCTCCTCCAAGTTATATGGACAGAGATCGTTCGCGGTTGCTGCAGCTCGATAGTCTGCCGACAGATATACGCCTTTCGCCGTCCGTCGGAGTCTTCAAGTCGAGACTCAAACCCGATCTTTTCAAACAATGGTTTTAAAGTATTGTATTCACTGCATTGTAGCTTTCTGTTTTTGTTTTGTAAGTTCGTCTTTCTCCTATTCGTTGTGAAGCGTTTTAGTGCACCCTTGTTGGTGGTTATTGGCTATATACAACTAACTTATTTCATTATTATTATTACCGACCCTCTCGCTCTCTCAGGTCCGCCAGCAAAACCAGACTAATCGTCCCTACATGCCGCACAAAGCGTATGGTGAAAAGGAGTTTTCTACAATTGCAGCCGTACTGTGGAATTCGTTCCCACAACACATTCTTTCCTCTACTAGCCTAAGTATCTTTAAAAGCAAAGTTAAAACGTATTTATATAAACTTGCCTATTAATTTCATATTCTCTCTCTGTAAAGCGCCTTAGAGCAGTCCTTGACTGATTGGAGGGCTATATAAATCGTGTATATTGTTATTATGTGAGCGGTTTGACGGGCTGCACATGTCTCAATCTAATCTTCAATTACTCGTCCAATAACTACAGGAGGACATCTTCCAACTTGAGGCTGCTGACCTGGGGGTTCTGAAGAAGATCAAAGTGCGCCATGACAACACCGGCATAGGCTCCAACTGGTTCCTGGATCGGATCTAGATCGAGGACAAGAAGCGGGAGGAAAGGTACGGTAGGCCTCGGTGTCCTCTCAACTTTGGTGCCCCACCCGAACCTAGCTCAGAGAGAGACTTCAAGTCATTGATACTCAAGTCCATTCAAGTGTCATGATTGTTTTTGTGTGTATGTTCATGTGTGGTCAAGGTTCGCCATGACATCCATGGTAACTGCATACAGCCGACCGACGAGACTTATTGCAAATACCGAACAACTCCTTATGATACCAAGTCCACTGCGCCACAGCAGTGCCTGGATACCGAGACCCCGCCAGTCGTCACTATGAGTACAGCCACCCCTGGAGAATGTGGAAATCGAACCCAGAGTGAACCAAACCCTTTGTATTGCCAAGCATCACTGATACCGCTCGACCACTCTTCTATCACTCTTATGTTGTGATCGTGCATTTGGCTTCACCTGCGAACCGGGTCGAATCCATATATGTGAGTTGATGTGTATGACGCTCTTCGCCTTATTAGGAAATGAGCCCTAGTCTGTTCTTAGTAACAGAATCACAACCTGTTGCATACATAGGTCAAGTGGTACATTATGATTGTTCTTCTTCAACTTCTGATATTTTAGGTTGTTCTTTCCGTGCCAGCGTTGGTTGGCCACTGACAAGGAGGATGGACAGCTGTGCCGTGACCTGGTACCAGTGAAGCAGAACGTGATCAAGAGATCCCTGGAACGGAGCAAATCGAGCACATCTATACGAGAGGAGATTGCTCTAGAGACTAAAGGTGGGTTTAATGATAATAAAAATAAAGTATTCATACAGCGTCAAATACCAGGAGGCCACTAGGTGCCTAACAAACCTAGATACAACCTAAAAGAAGACAACAATATCAAAAGGAGTAGATGAGTACTACAAGAATACACACAGTCAGGGTTGTAGCCGCGGTGGTCAGGGGTAGCCACCACTAGCACTTACCGATCAGCTGTAGGGGGAATTTTTTTGTTTTGTTTTTTGAGTACCCAGAGAATGCTGGGAGTTCTAAGCACGCTGCAGTGTGGTTTAAATGCCTCACTTTTGTACGAAAAGTTGGAAAAAATTACTATAAAGCTCTGAAACTACAACATATGGTTCTGGAGAGCCCACGAAGACCCGATAAATTTGACCTTGGTCTAAAGTACTGACCACTTGCCCAGTTAAATTTGCCATCACTGACTTTTCTCTAGCTACAAACCTGAAACAAATGTTAGGACTACGAGGTTGAACTGCTGGAGTGATGCGTTGCAAGAAGGTTTTTTTAAGTGACAAGAAAACGGGCATTCTCGATGTCGAGAGGCAAGTTGTTGTCTACAGAAGAGTGTTATCACGGTGGTAGCCTGTTCAGATGGAGAAATATCAAGGAGCGTATTGGCTTTGTTGGTCAAGGTGTCAAGCTTTTAATGCATCAAGAGATCCCTGGAACGGAGCAAATCGAGCACATCTATACGAGAGGAGATTGCACTAGAGACCAAAGGTTGATATAACGATAACAAGTAAGAAGTATTTTCACAGTGCCAAATACCAGAAGGCCTCCAGGCACTTGGCAACCCCCAATACAACCTAAAAAACCACAAATGTAGAACCAAAGTAGAAAAAATAGTAGGTAAACAAGGTAGAACCCATCATGCATACTATTAAATGATGCAAAGTGAAATAAATGACTATGGGCTTGAGATACTAAAGAAATACAATTTCACAAAATCTGAGTCGTCATCCTGTTCACATGACCTCCTACCCAGCGATGCTTATTGGCTGGTATCGAATCGGTTATATCGCCTCTATGATGTGTCAGTGTGAAATTCGTTCCGATATAGTGTGGGACTAGTGTTTTGCACACGGACCGGTCCATTATTCATGCGGGTGATGTGAGGCATTACTGCCTTATGAATAAATCTAATGACCATGCAGGATGAGAGAATACTCCAATACAATATTTTCAACTATTTCGATTATACAAAATTTGTGTTGATTCATAATCAGTTCCGATACACATTGAAATAAATTTTGCAGTGATGTCATGCAAACGGCAGCATCCAATATTCCACAGGAGATTCGGAGAATTCCCCATCTTCAAGAGATTCCTCAATAGCAACGAGAGAGCAGGCATTGTTGATGTCGAGGAGCAAGTCTTCCAAAGTCTGGGTGCCCCCATCGATAACCATAGTAGCGTGATCACCATAGTAGCGTGATCACCATAGCGAGCGGCTATCGACTGGGGTGCGTATCAAGGAGCGTGGTGACCTTGTTGGTTGAGGTGTGAAGCTCATGATTTATCAAGAGGTCACTGCCGAAGTCTGTCAAAGAATCTTCCATGGTGGTCCATTCCAGGTCTGATCTCAGAACTCACTTCTTCAAACTTGCTTGTCTCAGTTTCTGTGCAGTGTCATTCAATATTTCATACATTTTGATGCTTTATAGGTCATCGTATTATTATCATTATTGCTAAACCCATATATTATTGGTAATAATAATATATGTTTTGTTCCACACAGCAATCATGGAGACGTACCACATCTTTGTGACCACATCTGATGTCAGGGGCGCTGGCACGGATGCCAATGTCTACATTAACCTCTACGGAGAGAATGATGACACAGGTATTGATTTGTTTATTATTTATTTGGTACGGATTAGTTCAGTCAGCAGAGCATTGGACTGGTTCGATCCCTACCTTGGCCGACTTTCACGGTGCCTCGTTCCACCCAGGCGTTTCCGGGAACCTTGTGAGGTGACTTGTAAATAGTAGCGTACCCCGTATGTGGCAGCTATTGAGACGTCCCCAGGGGATCATGAATACGTGATACACAGTGTCTGCGCGTCAGGAAAGAACAGAAAGAAAAGCGCACTATATAAGTGTGGGTTTGACACAGTCACTGATGATCAGTGATAATATCTGTTAAGCGCTTTGAGCATGACATTGACGTGCAGGGCTCGATTTTCACCGTCGTCCGATCGTCGAGACGACCAGAATGTCCGCCGGACTACCAGAACTTTTTTCCAGGTTGTCCGCCGGACTACCCCCCAAAAAAAACTGATTTTTTTTTTTTTTACACGTTTTTTTCTTCCTCTCAGGGGTCTACTCGGATACGGGTACCGATCCCATGTAAGTCAGCGAGGGTGCATACCTAGATACAGCACACTTGTCAGCTGGCCAAAATGATCTGTCACATTTATTATATAGTTACTATATCGTAGCATTTGGCTGCAAACTCCGATATTACTTATTAGTACTGGTACAATATATACATCGTTCGCGGCGTAGCACATCGTAATTTGAGCTGAATTCTGTCATAAGTTATTAGGAGCCAATAAAGGCTCTCAAGCTAAGACCGGAACGTCATTTGCTAAACAGGTTTCGGACAACCAAATTTTCTTCTGGACAACCAAAAGCCCAAATGTGGTTGCCCGGCGGGCAACCATGAAAAAATCTAACAATCGAGGCCTGACGTGAAAACGGGCTATATAAGAACGAGATATCGTTATTATTACATACAACTTATTCAGAGATGTCGTACAGTATCTGGGTACAGTTGTAACCTGTTCCAATAAAATCAGGTACATGTATACTATCTTAGGAATGAACATGGCCTGTTTCAACAGAATGGTAACAGGTTGCTGAAAACAGCTATTGTGAAGAGCTATTTTTTTCTTTCTCCTTATATGATACCAAAACTGAATAAGCAGGCTGTAGCAGGAACAGGTTACTACTGTATTTGGATATTAGGTGACATGTTCTTGATTTGAATAGAAATGGCCACAGTTGTACTCAAGATGTTAGACATATTGTTCCTGATTTTGATGCAACAGGCTCAAACTGTACTTAGATGATTAGACAGCGTATTCCTGAATTTGATAGAATAGGCGGCAACTGTACTTGGAATATTAGGCGGCATGTTCCTAATTTTGATAGTTTTAGTCACATTCCAGCAAATCCCTTTACATCCGTTTTTGGCAACATGTTTCCAATTTTGATGAGAAAAGTAATATCTGAGTAATCATCTCTCACATAACAGGGCAACATTTCTTGAAGTCTTCAAAGACCAACAAGAACAAGTTTGAGGCTGGCCAGACAGATGAGTTTGTGATAGAGGCTGTCAACATCGGAGAACTCAAGAAAATTAGGTAAGACTGATCAAATCACAATCTCTGTCACAAATGTCCTTCTGAAAGAACTATAGACCATCATCATCAAAATAGTATATTATGATATATCACCTTCTTATTGCCAACAACTTTTTGCTTCTGCTTCTGCTTTGTAACTTGTCGTATCACAACAATCAAGGATGTTGGTGCGCAGCACAGCAGTGCTATTAACAATGCATGGGTAATTTTGCACTAGAAACCTCAAGACTAGGGCTTTCTTCAACAGTCTAGGGGGGGGGGGGGTCCAATAAGAAATAATCCTGGGATAGAAGCTATCTTGCAATGAAAGAATTCATAGAAGCGCTCCAAAAAAAAAATGAATGTGAAAAGATGCAGGTGGCATAACAAAATTGATGGGGCGCGTCAGAATTGGAGGAGTTGCGAAAAGATTGAGTTTACATGGAACAATTGTGGGGTAGCAAAAAAATTAATTACAGGGTTGATATTTTCAGGAGGGAGAAAGACTGACCACAGACTTATCTCGCCAATCTATCAATGGTGGCTCAATTGCTCGTCCTTTGCTGGACCATTCAGCAACTCATTCAGAAGTGTGGAATACAGTGAATATATCAGTGTTAGTGCTAGGATTTTAATTTCGGGAAGAGGGGTTACCCCCTCCTGACTGGTGTCGTGGAGATTTCGGATTCGAGGAGGGGGGGGGGGGGTATTTTTACAATTCGAGAGCGATTCAGAATCCTGGGTACTAATATTGAGCATAAGTTTGCACATCTTTGACATGAAATGATGTTGTGCTAGTCTTATGCATTAGCAAATGACAATTGAGCATCAGTAGTACTATGGATCGAGCATCATGCCCCCAAAATAAGTTTCTTTCTATTATTTCATTCCTTTCTTTTGGAAGGGGGCCCGGGAAAATCCGCCCAACGATATTTCCAATGGGGGATCGGCAAGAGAAGTGCGCGAATACCGCAATCGTGCTGCTTAGTGCCAACACTGGAATATATAAAACATTCGGATCTCAATGATTATAGCATTCTTGTCCATCGTCACCCTCAGGATTGGCCATGACAATAAAGGAGGCTTTGCTGGCTGGATGTTGGACAAGGTGGAGATCGACGCTCCCTCTCTGGGCAAGAGGTGGTGCTTCCCCTGCGGCCGATGGCTGGACAAGAAAGAGGATGATGGTCAGATAGAGCGAGAACTGATCCCTGTGGAGAGCAGGACGGAAGAGTATGAGAAACGTAAGTTAGAGTTTATGGAAGGGTGGCTTGAGTTAACATGCACACTGACTTCCTCTGCAACGAATGACTGAATAAGAAAGAGGAGGACAGTCCGAAAGAGCTTGAACTGTTCCCTGTGGGGAGCAGTTCAGAGGAGTACGAGAAACATGAACTGAGTTTGGAGTCAGGTCGAGTTCATTTAGGACTGCCTGAGTGAAGGAGCACAGTGGCTTCCTGCAGCTGATGACTACCCAAGAAAGGAGACGACAGCCAGATAGAGCGAGAACATTTCCCTGTGAGGAGCAGGCAGGACATAGGAGTATGAAAGACATGAGTTATTTATTTTAATGACGACCCGAGTGAACAAGCACAGTGGCTCACTGCGGCTGATGACTGCACTAGAAAGAAGACGAGTGGCAAATACAGCGAGAACTGAACCCTGTGGGGAGCAGGGCAGAGTATGAGAAATGTAAGTTAGTTTACTGTAAGGCGCCTGAGTGACAAGTCTGATAGCTCCCTGCACCCGATGAATGTAAAAGAAAGAGGACAGCAGACAGATAGAGCGAGAACTGATCCCTGTGGGGAGCAGGACACGCAAGTGTGGGAGACGTAATTTTATTTAATGAAGGGCGAACGAGCCTAATGGCGCTCCCTGCGGCAGATGACTACACGTTGGAGAGGTAAAGGGTTAGATAGAACAAGAACTGTTCACTGTGAAGAGCAGGACACAAGGTATGTTGGAAATAAGTTGGTTTATTAACTTTATTGAGGGATGACCTGAGTGAACAAGCCCAGTGGATTTTCCTGCAGCTGATGAATGTACAAAAAGAGGAAGGCAGTCAGATAGTGTTAGAACTGTTCCCTGTGGGGAGCAGGACATGAGAGTATGGGAAATGTAGGTTGGGTCATTTAGGGTGGCCAGGTGAACGAGCACAGTAGATTCCCCTGCCGCTGATTGCTGGACAAGAAAGACGATGACAACCAGAAAGACTAGAACTTATCCCTGTGGGGAGCAAAACAGGGGAATGAGAGACGTAAGTTTGTTCGTGAGGATATGAGATATTTCAAATTTTAGAGGTCCTCTATGAGAAGAACGGTCCACACCAACAAATAACGGCTACACAATTTGACCTTTGTCTGATTCTCTTCCATATTTCAGATGTCCCCTGTGGGATAACAGTCCACCAGTGATGTTTCGGGGGCTGGCACTGATGGCGATGTCTTCATTGTGCTCCATGCTAGTATCACAAAGGAAGAAGAAACTATAAATTCGAGAGGAAAGTTGCCAAAGAGAAAAGCAAATATCGAACACAAAACTAAAGCTGTTTCTGATTATCCTCCACATTTCAGACGTTCCCTATGAGATAACGGTCCACACCAGTGATGTCTCTGGAGCTGGGACTGATGCTGATGACTTTATCCCCCTCTACGGTAGGGAGGTGGTCACCAATCAGAAGAGTTTGAGTTCCCATGAGGCACAAAATAAACTCTAATCCATGACATATGATTTCAGAGGGTTTAACAAACA
>JAUOBX010292168.1:0-11231 GCA_032360705.1 Eupentacta quinquesemita
AAAATTGTGTTGCCCTTAGGGGTGTACTACACAACTCAAAAACTAAAGGGATTTTCGGCCTATGGCCCACAGCCTATAGACGGTGGTTTATAGCAGTGTCTCTGTCTCATTGTTAAAGCATGTGGTTGTTGGTAAATGGCCAATGCCACCTCATGTCAATGTATGCAATATCTATAGCATAGCTTGCTATATTTGCCCGGAGTTCTGTTCTTGTCCGCCAGGTAATTCAGCTGCTGGTGCGCCCCTGCGGCCCGTTCCCAGTTGTGATGACTATACCTGGAATGCACTGCGGAAGGAACTTGCTATCCAGGCAGCACTGGCCCACTCGTCCGGACATTGGCAGAATGCTAGGCTGGGGCCGAGGTCGGGACACCGTCTCTAAGTGACATACCCTCTCTGACTTTATGTACCAATACCATGTATTACTTCTACGGCTCCGGGGGATACATACGGAACTATTAGTCATCGATTATCCCTGCTAATCAGCTAATGCAGGTCATATTCCGTACTGTATGCTCATCCCATCACATTCCGGTATGTTGTTGTAAACATGGAACATATTTGTACCACTGCAAATTGAAGACAGCATATTCGTGAACATTCCCTGTCAGTGTTTCACGCGAATGCAATTTCACTGGCGGTTCGCCGCATCTGCATATACCCATGAGCAGCAATTCATTCTAAATATTAAGGGTGGGGTCTCCCCAATATTTCGCCTCTTCCCCAAAGAGTTACTGTGTGGAAAGTCGGAAGTCAATGAAGATTTTCCAACTATTGAGGCAAATGATCGCCACCCCGCCACTGTGGGATCATCGACCATGTACATACCAACATATGCTATCCGGTGCAAAATGACCACCAATTCATAAACACCTTAATTGGTTTTCTGCAATCTGATTGGATGAGCAGTTCATTGGAGACCAGTTTTGAAACGCCATTCGAATCCTACTCAGTGTGTTTGGGAGGTCTACAATCTTCGACAAAAATGATGGGACACAACAGACCCGTAGCACAACCGTAGTGCGAAAATCGCGGAGCTGAAACCCCCCACACCCCACTTCAATGTTGCGCCCAACAAACGCATCGTCAAATACTAACACTGAATGGGGGATTTTGGTATGACAGAAAGTCATATATCCTGAGGAAGGTTGATGCAGTTATTCGGTAAAACATACATACAATACAATTACTATGCGCCAGTAAGTATAGGTTCCCCTTTTTTACTGTTAGCATGAGTTTCAACGATTGGGCTATTTGTAATCATTATAAATGAAATTAAAGCAGCTGTTCCGAGTGGCGTTGTTTAGTTAACTTGAGAGAGGCAGAAATAGTATAGAAATAGACTGGTATCCATTACGTAAAATTGATCATTGATTATTTTCATCCTTTACGTCCTGGATTATTGTCCAATAGCACCACAACATTTATTCCTTGGTCACGCCTAGGAATTGGTCATATGCTTTCTAATTGTGGAATACTGTTCTTTTGAAGTTGCTAGGACACGCGAGAAAACTCTGTGCGATATATAAGGCGCTCTGGTAATTGGAATTTTCCACATTTGTAGGCGTTACATAAACTGAAGCTTGGCTGGAAAAAAATAAGCAAGCGTCATGCTGTCACGATACACACTTGACCTGACACGGGCGACAATCGACCCCACACACTAACTCAACAAAGTATATGGTCGACTGTTACTAAGTATATAGAATTAAGATAACAAAATCCGTTCTTATCTAATGATGGTTGACCGTGTGGATTCTACGTTATATAAATCTTTATGTGACAGTAATGCGAGATTAACATTTAAGACAATATAGACCACTCATTACCACGAATTTGTGCTCAATAGTCCCTGAGACATATTAGAACAGTGGTTTGTAGTGGTATACCGTTGGTCTATCGTACCCGCTTAGCCAACCATATCGATTTTTGGTCGAACGCAATTTCGTTACCCAGGTCATATAATACACAATTGGGCCACGGAAATGAGTATTTTAATTACCTGAATAATCCCCTAATTGATGCCAGTAACAGTTATTCTATATGCTAATTTTCGATGATATGGTGTACCATTGTCCCCATGTGCCATTTTCGGCAGATATCTACATCAAAACGCGCAAGAGAGTGTGCGAGCAATACAGGCTTCTGACAATCTTCGACAAAAATGATGGGGCACAGTAAACAGACCCGTAGCACAAGCGTGGTGCGAAAATCGCGAAACTGAAACCCCCACACCCTCTTCAATGTTTCTCCCAACAAACGCGTTGCCCAATACCAACATTGAATGGGGGAGCGGGGGTGTTCCATGTATTCTTGACGCAGACTGTAGGGAGAACTGCCAATGAACCACTTTGCGAGGAGGAATTGTTATAACAACCAATCAGTAACCCTTGCGAAAATATCTGGGATCTGGATTGTTGTCTGATTTTAATAGTAGTTAAAAAGGGAGTAGGGAATGCCCCCAACTCACCGATAGATTCGAACATATATATCCCCATTTCGGGAATATTACGGGCTTGCCTTCGATGTATATGCTGCGTCCGCCGGAAGATTTCCGCGTTAGCGCAACAACTCTCTATCGCTTTGACCAATTGATCTGAAACTGGGCGAGTTGGCACACATGTCCAATTCAAGAAATCTCGGATAGGTTTGGAAGTTAGCGTTGCTGTATGACTGCTGCCCTCTATTTTGAAGGTTTTATGCGAAAATATCAAGTTTGTCCGATTTACAGAGAACCTGGTGGGTGTGGACTCCAGTCCCGGAAAACATGACGGTCATGTCAAGTTCACCAGAGGTGAACCGTGCGTAATTTGGTCGATTCTCCTAATTAGAATTGAACGAGACTGATTACATGTGGACTATAATTGGTCCTAATCAACATGTGAGCCATTTGAAGGGCATCGGAGATCAAATTGACATGGATCAGGCCATTCGTCTGATCATGAGAGGTGGAGATCCAGGTGATATCCGGGGATATACCGGTACACGTGGGCGGTTTACCCACCTGCACGTGTTTAGTAGCCCATTTCGTGATTACCGGGTATTGTCTAATGATATAGTTCGAGGAATTGAGCTCCGCATTAAAAACAAAAAGGGAAATTCATCGTATTCCATCCAGTGCACATCGTCCCAAGTTGGGCCATATAGCTACGTCGTGGGTTCACATCGCAATTTACTGGTAGTACGACACACATCAAAACAGAGTGCTTCTCCAGGTCAGTATCACAATACGTTCATCCATCCATGCCAAGCTCCCTTAATCAATCAGTAATTACTGGTAGGCCTACGCTTTTGTTATAGAAGGAACCCCTTAAAGTCGCTAAAATTCTAGTTTCTGCTCCAACGCGCTTCAAATAATTCTATAGGACGGTCTGTATCGGGCTATATACACCGCCCCTGATTACGGCGGGTTAGGGCAGTACAGACAATTGAAAGGTTGTTTTCTGTCGTCCTCGATTTTAGCACCAATGATATACACGGCACAGTGGTACACCATACAAACAGCGTTCAGCAATCGTACACTCTTCTAATAACAACCTGTTGCCTTAATTCACTTCGAAACGAAAGACGTCCAAAGTGTGAATATGTTTGGGAATTGAGCGTGTCACATGAATGTGTTTGAATCCATCCCGTCTTTTGAGCTTCTGAGAAGGGGCCCCAGATGACCATCTAACCGGAGTGCCACCATCGGTTAGCGCGGAGCCTCCAAAATGAAATTCAACATTTTCAAGCTCACCAGATGTCAGCAGATCGCTCCTAAAAGTGTTTTCGAATATGTATTTGGTTCTTATACATGGGTTTCATGGTACTGCAAATGAAACAAGAGGGCAATCTGCAGAAGAATATAGACTATCCGGCTATCCCTCTTAGTAGAAACGGACTGCCTATTGAAAATAGCCTGTTCTATCTAGAATGAAATTGGACACGTGAGCACACTCCTGAAAGAGGTGTTCAATGGTCTCATCCCTGTGACCACAAAAGTGACAGTTATCAGGTTCAGCAGTAAGTTATCGGAAGTAAATATTCTTCATCTCTCTCATTGAGGAAAGGGGGATGTTAAAGATGGCAGCCCATTACGATGAGCAGTATTTGTAAGTGCATCTGAAACGTTCCTGCAATATCATCCAGGTCGACAACACTTAATGTGTTATGCAACTCAATTAATGTGTTATGCAACTCACTTAATGTGTCATGCAACTATCTTAATGTAATATGCAACTTGAGTCTCTTCTGTTCCACTGACTTGTTTGTAGGGTAGGATTATATGCTTAATGTCCCAGATTCGACACACTCTCCTAGACTGATCTACGTTGAACATATGCCAGGCCATAGACATTCCAGCCTACCTGAATTCCACTAACGTGTATCTAGGCGAAAAGACGTTTCTCGTCATTTGTTCTTGCTAAACATCTGAACAGTGAACATGTGCCGTTGTGTTACACGTTTTGGCCTGGAATGTCGAGAAACTGGAATGAAAGTACCCAAAATATTCTGAGATAGCCTATTATTAGCGAATACGGCTTTTGAGTGGCGATCTTTCCACTATTTGAGTAGCAGACGACTGGGCGACTTAAAGTCCAGTGAAATCATCGGGACTGAACATCCCAATCGCCTACTATAGTAGCAAGAGGTGATTAATCGAACTTACGTGTAGCTGAGCTCCATGAGTACCCCAGACAGCAAGCAATGATCATGATCAAACTGATCCGAGCGACCGCCATCTTGCCAGGATTTTTTAACGATTATGCAGTGTTTGCAGAATAATCTATATATATATATCTAGGTGATCGTGTATTTCGGGCAAAGCGGTACCGTATACCCTTCGTATATTAAACACAACAGGTGCTTTTCCTTGTTTAGTCAACCATGCACTTCTTCTGGCGTCTCGAACAATCGGTACACAGTACACTAGACGGGTCAACTTGACAACGGTGACAAAACACCGAACCCGCAACAAATTCCAGAAAAGGTTCTTAACAGTATCCCGTCCTACAAGACAAGAAGAACTCCTATCACAATCTGACTACGGGAGAGGCGTTCTGAAAATGATAAGTGGCCATATGTATAATTGCTACCACGTGTACTGAAGTGATGATTAGATTGTCCATTTTAACTATTCCGGCTACGGTGCCTGACCACAGGAGACAGGCACGCACAAAATGCTACTTGCTGCCAATCTGCCAATAGGCCATATAATTTATGAGTCACCTCACAGGTTCCCAGAACCCTGGGTAGGACGATCGAGGCAATGATAAATCACCTTGCATGATGACACAGCGGGAAAACTGGCCGGTCGGGATTCGAACTCGCAACCTCCTGACTCCCAATCCTGAGCACTACCGACTTAGCTATTCTTTTCTGCAGTCGCTGTGTACAGCAACTACATTTCACTTCCATTCTCGTAACTCAGTGGTTTTAGTGGGGAAAAGTAGGCTATGGGACATGTCTGATTGGGCATCATAGATTTGGTAACTGCGATGATAGAAGACTCATGCTACTCGATTCAACTAGGAGCCGTGGCTCGAGGATCGTTAGCTTGTGAGTCTCAAGATCCAACGCGTGACGGTTGAGCTTCGTACCGTACCGTGATGAGATGATGCGCCTATATTGCGCTCTATTACTGATTAACAGCAATATTTACAGCCATCTCATAGCGCTTTACATATATTACCCCTGATCATCAGTGACTTGTCAATTCCGCAATTTATGGTGCGCATTTCTTCCTGTTCTTGCCTGACGCACATGCACTGTGTACCACGTCATCGTGTCTCTGTGGAACATCCCAATAGGGCTGCCACATATGACGTAGGCTACTATTTACAAGTCACCTCACAAGGTTCCCAATTACGTCTGGGTGGGGCGATGTACTGGGAAAACCCAACCGGCCGGTTCGAATTCATATCCTCCTAATCACCAGTTCTTAGCGCTACTGATTGAACTGATCCGATCCCTTGAAGGCCAGGAGGGATAATTAATTGCTTTAAAACTTGCATAGATGAAAAGAGCATATTTCGATACTCCTAAATCCAAAATTTGAAGTTCTCAACTCGTTGTATCTTTGTGCTATATCCATTGATAGGTCAGGTCTGATGACGTCACGAAGGGAACCGAAGAATGTCCCTTTTGAGATTAAAAAATAATAACTGATTTTTTATTCCTCCACGAGTGAAAGGTGCAAGACAGTGATTTTATACCTTCGAAGTCAATGATCACTTGTATCTATATCTCTCGAAAAATTCATGGGAATTGTTTTCCATACCAGGTTCACATTTTCTGTGTGACACTTCGCACTGACTTTGTACAAAGCATGCATTTTCCTTCCCCTCGTGACATTGAAAAACATTGCTCAATCTACTCTTGTAGACTGGTGGAAGTTCGAAGAGTACTGACAATATGATAGGCCCAATAACGGGAATTTATAAAGCGCCTTCTGCCTAACCCTCAACGGATACAAAGCGCTTGTGCAACCAGACTAACTAGAATCGCGAATGGTGTACACACATTTCTTCAGGTGTGCGACGATGGTGGAACATTATTTCATACTACTGGGCCGGACGCTTGTGGAAAAGACACGGTCGCCTTACTTCCAGGATCCAGGCCAGAAGCTGAACCTCTACTTGATACTCGGATAATTCGGATTCGCTACGGTGACTGTTTGTTCGCCGCCATCACACCGCACATATACACTGAACTACCCCGAAACGTACGCCTGGCACCATCGGTATCGTCGCTTAACTCTTCACCTACCAGGCGGGATTAGCCAGGCGAGGCTTACGTACTACAATGGCCGGTATGTCATGCCTCGGTACCCCCGTAACCACTCGGCACGAATTTCAGGCAACTACTTTAGTTTCGAGCGGTGCGTGATACCGACAAGAGCCTTTGTAGCCTATATGATACATCGGACAGTATAGGGCTAACGATAGAGACTGAAATGTTAGACATATTCCGACAGTGGTATAGCAAAGGGTTAATCGAGCTAATCAGCCATCTGTGAGAATGATCTGCGGGTATTGGCCAGGCAAGACTTACGCACTACAATGACCGGTAAGAAAATGACATCTGTGAAACGCAGAGTGAATGGCTCTGAAAATCGGGCCACGTGAATTTCGTTATCTAATTTTCTTTCAATCGTAATATCGAATTCAAATTCATGTAAGAACTCGTCACCATTCAGCCAAGCATTAATGAGTTTCTGTTGAAGAATATATTACTTCAGCGCTTGCGTATGTGCGGTCTGACTATAAGGACTGAGGTGTACAGGCTGCTCTAGGCAGTTTGAGGTAACGTTGATCAACGTATTGGAACGATTTTATAAACTATTTCATGCAGCCTAACTGTAGGAAGTCAAGAATTTATACTATGCGTATCAATTCCTTGTTTTTTTGTCTCAAACCGGTCGAATGGACCTTTTTTCACAAATTTGGGACTCCATAGTTGATGTAGGTTTTTAGCTGCGGCTGAGCAGCTCAAGGAGTCATCATGTCTCTCCGTACGTCCGTTAGTCTGTTCGTCCGTTCGTCCGTTAGTCACGTTCGCGAATAACTTCGGAACCGTACATGGGAATGACACGAAACTTGGCACACATGTGCGCTCTTGGAAAAGGGTGGATGAGGTCGAAAGTAGGCGTCGCCACACTACTCTGACAGCCGCCATTTTGAATTCTCTGACGAACTTATTTTATCGCATATTTGCACGTTTTGGAACGTGGGGATCGTTCTGAGCCCAACTGTTATTTTCGCTCATTACGGCCACGCCCGGCTGCCATTTTGAATTTTCTGACGAACTGATTTTGTGCATTTTGAAACGTGGCGATCGTTCTGAGACCAACTTTCATTTTCGTGAAAATCTCCTAACACTCGCAGCTCCAGTTGGCGACTGGTCAGGGGCCTGCGTCCGTGTAGAGGGCATTCCCCTCAAGGCTTCCGAGTAGCTCTAATTACCTGTTTTGTAGCATCATATATATCATCTGTCTTCTTTCCTTTTTTAAGGCTTTGGAATTTTCCCAGTCAAGAAAACCAGATCAAACCTATAAAAATGTCAAGTCACGAAAGAACATGGCAAGCACGGTAAACAACCCTAAATAAAACCAAAATGATGGAAAAAGAGTGTAGAACCCGAATCCTCCACAATACCAAATCCAGCAGAGCCTCATGCCACCATAAGCTGCAAAGGGTAGAGATGTCCTTGAGAAATGTCAATACAATCAACCCGAAGGTCCTTATGACATGGCTGAAGGAGGCATCGTCAGTGGTTATACCGAACTGGTGAGATCACGCCGAACCCGGACTTGTTCCGCAAGTCTGCTGATAAGCCATTCGGGAAGCACCATGCCCAAATAAACTAAAGGAAAGGAAGAAGTTGTTGAAGGGGATAGAGTCAATGACAGTGAAATCTCCTGATGGCACAGCTTTGACACCTAAATATCAGAAACGGGAGAGAGATACTACTAGTACTACCCCCCGTACACCAAACTATCATCGACCAGAACGGGATCCAACAGTGCTGGCACTAGCGGGAACCTCAAGGCCTCATATGCTCAGACGGTAACCTCTGGCGGCCAACATTGGTTGGTGTCAAAAAGGGAGACGGGAGACCACGAGCTTGTGAACTCTGATTTACGGAGTGTGCAGTTGACGATCGATCGCATCCTGAATAGAACTGATCCGGGTCTTCGTGTACGCGTCGAAAGGACTTACCCAGACTACGGTAAAGTCCATGTCGTATGCAAAGACGAGAGAACCAAAAGTGGGCCAAACATGTGATTCTGCCAATAGAACTCTCAGAAGAGAACCACCCCGGGTATGAGGCAAGGGACCGAAAGATCTCTCGCCAGTTTAGACCCTTGGAGTCTGGACCCCTGATGAAGAGGATATGGGAATAGCGTATCTCCTAACGCTGGCGGACAGATGTAATTCGGTACTCCAGCGCAAGCACATGAAGGTCCGAGGTATTTCCAAAGGGAGAGGAGGAACCCTACATATTGTAGGAGTTCGTGACCCTCCCCTTTCTGAGATGAAAAAGCTTTATTACCAGCCATATGCAGGGTGTAGGCGAATCCAGTTCAAGGATAAAAAAGGAACGAAGAAACCTCGGCAACAACAGTACAGAAGGTTGCCGGGGATGAATCCACGGAAACCAATCCCAAATGTCACACTGCCAGCTAAGAGGAGCCGGCCCTGTAAGTGGTAGTTAAATGCACCCATTCATGATACCTGGTAGGGACAAAATAGGATACATTAAAATCCCGAATAGAGCATCTGGGAATATTCATGTTCACTTGCTCCCTGGGTTTTCGGATGCTGATTTGGTGGCCGTAAAGGCAGATCATGTGGGCATATATGAGTCATGATAATGCGGCTCCCCCGCAATTACTTGGGGATTTGGCTGATTACTGTGAGAGGAATAATATCTATCTTGATGTAGAAGCGGATGCTAATACACATCATACAGTCTGGGGTTCCTCAGATGTCAACGAGGAACGAGGGGTCGAAAAAAGTACCAGACTTGATATTAGTGAACCAGTTAGCGTGGGTTGTGCGTTCACGTATTACCAAAGGCCTGGAAAGAAGGGGCTGGTGTCTTTCTTCCGAAGCCAGGGAATATTAGCTATCATGAAGTGGAATCTTTCCGGATGATTACCTTAAGGTCATTTCAGCTGAAATAACTTGAACGTGATGTTATCTTCCACTTGAGTGAGGACGTTGATATTTACAATCGCCTCTCCAAGACGCAGAGTGGGTTTCGAGCAGGAGTTTCTACGGAAACGGCTCTGCATAAGTATGTACTTCGTATCGAGCAGGCTTTTGCAAAAAAGAAAATGGCACTTCGACAATTTTGAAGCATCTCAGCTTCTCTGCATGAACTGAAGGGGCCGACCTGGATCATCTATTGGATAGATGATATGGTGAAGCATCGAACAGTTCAATAGAGTTAGGTGTTGCCAAGTTCATGCTTGAAGTAGTGAAAGTGAATTCCCAAGGTGGTACATTGTCCCCCTTGCTATGGAACTGTGTTAATAACCCCCTATTAGTGGAGCTCCAAAAAGAGAAATATATGCCCGAGCGTATGCGGATGACCTGGTAGTACTGGTACCAGGCACGAATGATCTGTTGGTCAGAGTATCTTCGCAGCGGGCACTAAATATTGAGGCTGAATGGGCTCGGAGGAACGAGCTACAATTAAATCCCAGTAAAACAGAAGTAGTTCTGTTTACCCAGAAGAGGAATCCAAATATGGGTGATCTGTAGATGAATGGGCGGAAGCTTAAACTTTACGAAGGAGCGAAACTGCTTGGGGTTCCCCTGGAAAGTAAGCTACTTTAGAAAAGTCACATAACCTGTGTGACCCAAAAGGCAATTGCAGCACTCATGCAATGCAAGCGGCTTGTGAGCAAAACATGGGGACTTAAACCATAAATGATGAAATGGGTGCACACGGCTATGGTGCGTCCTATCATGCGTGTGTATCCTGGATTAGTGGTCCAGAGGAACTGTACCTAAGGAAGTGTTTCCTTAAGGTGCAGAGGTTAGCTTGCATGATGGTTTCATCAGCGTTTCCGAGCACTCCAACTCTGGCCTTAGAATTGCTGTTGGACCTCATGCCGTTTGATAACTGCATCGATGCAGAGGCGGTCTTACCGTACTCATCAGGTTGGACTTTGGCCAGCCAGAACCATTGGAACTACTTATAGAACCAAGAGTCATGTTGACGTTTGCAACGATGTCAGACAAGAGCTTTCGTCGTTGCAAATGCCAGCTGAACTTCATCAATTATTGAGCCTATTGCTTTCATTCTATTCAGCCCTCCACTACAAGACATCATTGCTGCCCACGGTATTCAGTATGTTGCCTATGATATGTAACAGGTATAAAGAAGTTCAGGGTGCAGTATGCACCCTCTTCTCCTAAACGGCGTATTGCACTGTGAGATATTGTATAAATGTTTGAAAGCAAAATTATGAAGTCTAACATCATGGGTCTATAACTAAAAACCAGGCACAAACGACTCCAGGACCTTTTTTTTAATGCCGGTAGAAAGTATTACTAAAATGCGGAATATGAGGGTCATCGAAAAACGGTGCAATTTTCAGGGTGTAATTCTAGTTACACCCTCTCTATGGTGTCGAGCGAGCACCATAGGCTTCGATTTTTCTTTCTTTTTTCTTCTTTTCTTTTTTTTTGGCTTTTTTTTTTTTTTTTTTTTTTTTTTTTTTTTTTTTTTTTTTTTTT
>JAUOBX010292279.1:0-11231 GCA_032360705.1 Eupentacta quinquesemita
GTCCAGTCAGGCCGGACTTTGCTTGATTACAAGCTGAAAATTAAAAAAATATCGAAATTTCACATTTTCTCAATTTTCTACAAAAAATTACCCCCCATCGGGACAAAATAGATAGAGTTATTGTACACACCGTCAGAAACCCACACACCAAATTTCAGCTTGATCGGTCCAGTCAGGCTGGAATTTGCTCGAATACAAGGATTTTATCAAAATTGAACAATTTCACATTTTTTGACCAAAGATGACCCCCATCGGAACAAAATTAATAGAGTTACTGTACACACCGTCAGAAACCCACACACCACATTTCAGCTTGATAGGTCTAGTCAGGGTGGACTTTGCTTGATTACAAGCTAAACATTCGAAAAATATCAACATTTCACATTTTCCCCATTTTTGAACAAAAATAACCACCAATCGAGACAAAAATGAATAGCGTTCCTGTACACATAATCGGAAACCGACACACCAAATTTCAGCTTGATCGATCCTGTCAGGCTGGATTTTGCTCGGATACAAGGATTTTATCAAAATTTAACAATTTCCCAATTTTTGACCAAAATGACCCCCATCGGGACAAAATTAATAGCGTTACTGTACACACCGTCAGAAACCCACACACCACATTTCAGCTTGATCGGTTCAGTCAGACTGGACTTAGCTTGATTACAAGCTAGGCGTCACACACATCCATACATACATCCATCCATTCATCCATCCACACATACGCCACCATGACTGCAAATATTCATTGGGTTTCACCACATTTAATCAAAAACCTAGTGGATAATGATTACATTCGTGCTTTTCCTGTTTCCTTCATGTCTGTCTTATAAGTCACTCCCTGCTCTCAACCATGCATCAGGATTTCACGCTCCTCACTCATGAATACCATTCCGACAGGAAACGGTACACTGACATGGCAGTGATTTTGGGACCAACTTTTGTATCCGTCCCTTGGGACCCTACTTGGCGGCCAATTTGGATCTTTTGGGAGGACATTTTTCACCCATTTCGATGTATTTTGGCACAAATTCGAAGTTCAAATACCCTACCCCTTCCTGGGATCTATCTGACTACCATTAACTTCCACGGATTGTTCAAATGTGGGAATATACACGTGCGTGGTTTGCCCGCCAGTCGGTTCCTAGTTATCTACGGAAGGCATAGCCTCGGTTATATTGCCGGGACCAAACCAGTGCCAATAAATCAGCGATTCTCAAATAATCTATACTACAAACGGACGAAATATGCCTGAAGAAATCGGGACATCTTCATGAAAGAAAAATGAAGGAAACTTGGACATCGGGGAAAGTCTGATAATCTGATAATCCAATATAGTGCTGCCGTTTCGAGCAAAAACAATTTGACGGTGACCAGCCTCGCCCGGGGCCGTATAATTGCTCCTTTAATTACCTCCGAACTGCGGTCAAGTAAATCCCGATAGGCTATTCAACATTTAACAGATCCATCAGCCTGCTATTTAGGACATTCCCGATACACAGCAAGAAATTGGAAGCTTCATGCCTCGTGAATATATGGATGGAAGGCTAGTTAATATCGATCGTCCAATGTGTTGGAGAAGAATTGACTGCTGAAAAAAACTAGGTACCTGAAATGAAGCGCCATGCTTCAGATTACAATTATAAGTTCCAGATCCCTAACCTATGGGAAATTGTTATTCACTGTGCTCGTAATTCCGGAAAAGAACAAACCTAATGCCTCACATACAATCTTGATCATTATGATTATCATGATTTAGCCTCATGATCGCAACATATCCGCGGTCGTCATTAAAGACACGTAACATTTTTGAACACATTCCCTTCGCAAACCCTGTAATACATTAGGCCTAATACACATTCAGGATTTCGCATGGTTATCATGAATAACGGGACTAGTTTGTGCAATGGCAGTCGTAGTGCCAATTCCAGGGATTATTTTTTGTGGATGTGAAAGCATTTTCAGTTCTCCGTATTCGATGAGATCGAATAGTGTCTTCGAGTTGTTTCGGAATTCATTCTCAAAATTGTCGTATGGGAGCTAGCCAATTTGGAGCAAAGCACATTTTCCAGATGAGTGCTACAAAATGATTTTGGGGGAATGATCATCGGGTTATGTGCTGTTCACCGTGTCAATGAATATGGGGTGACCTCAACATTTGGATTCAGTAATATGTTAGACTTTGAGCAAGGTGGCAGGCTGGCTGATACACGATTGTGATCATGAGGTAGAATGATGTTGACTGGTTCTGCACCGTCTGCACGGCACATCGATGTAATTCATCCAGCCATGAATTTCACTACTTGACGGGAGGCTAACAACACCATATTATGTTGAATACTCTTCTGACAAGCTAGGAGGTAGGTAAACTCAGCTATAACTTCTACGGGAAGCAGAAACCACCCGAACCAATACCTACTGTTCGACAACCACCAACCAATCGGACACATACTAGGTGTAATCCAACAAAATTCCCGGATCTTGCCAATCAGGGTGGGACAATGCATCACATAAATCAGTAAAATACCAAGAATAACCTGCTCACTTCATCTGAAAGACGGAAAGACCATCGAGAACGAGTGCTCTACAGAGACCAAGAGGGCTCCACATACAAGAGCGGGACCCGTTTGTGTATCATCCGACTACAAGCTGTTATCGAAACGACTTTATATATTTCTCTATATATTTCCAAACTGAACTTTCGTACACACAGCTCTCAACAACTTTATTGTTTTTTCATCGTACGATCTTATCGTACAACTGGTGTCTTCAACATAATGTTTGAAAAGGCATTTAGACGTGATTAAACTCACAGTCTCAGCAAAAAAAAGACGATCAGGCGCTCATGTCGGTCGAGCAACAGCCCGTCTAAAACGCAGTCAGCATAGAATTAAATCATCCCGACAACCTGTAGCATGAGCATGTCTTGCGAGGGCAGTTGAAGATCGTCGTAAATGTTTTTTTCCTGATTCGGCCGGCGGCCATTTTGATAACCTCCACAGTATTAATTTCCAGATATGCCATTGGCCATCCTGCCTCTCAAAGTTAATCAGAGAGCGTACTATAATGAAATTTCCACATACATGAGTGGAATAGCTGAATGGAATGTGAGTGGAAAAACCGACATAGGTTAAACACGTTGTGTACGTTTGCAAAGCTGCGGGGAGTATTCAGCCTGGTTTTATATAACGACAGCCCGTGATACATTAATCACAAGATGTAATATCAGGAGCAACACCGGAAATGAGCTGCTCATATTGTGAGTTGATCAGTGACATCAAACAGAAGAGATTTGGGTAGAATACTACGCCAGCTGATTCGTACCCTGTACACGCCTGTCGTTTAGAAAGATGACGGCCTTGAGTGTAACACTCGTCTCGTGGTTTCGTGACTGGGTAGATTTACTATAGTAACGCATTACAGTGGTTGCTGCCATGTGAAAAGCCAGTTCACGAGTATAAGTATAGGCACACTCACAGCGGCTGAACGTTCGGGAAAAGAAACACATAGTCTGTCCTGACTCGTTGGAGAAAATAATTCGAATTTCACTTTATTTTCGACTGTGATATTGTCTTCAAGTGTGAGGAAAATATTAGTGATGTTTTGTGTTAAAAGGATTTAGAATGTTCGTGATGGGAGTTTCGGAAGATTGCCCGCGCCCAAACGAACGATATCTCTATAACTGCGTACACTGTTTGTGCAGTCAGATCTTCGTGCGTTCTCATGTGACCTTTGACATGGATCATTAGCATACATTCTATATACAACCGTGTACTGGCTATTAGTGACCTTCTGTATGGTATTGGGGATTTGGATTTGATTATGTTATGTTGATTTTGGAATTCGCACACATATTCATCTGTCGGATTCGCTTGTTGGAGCGTACTAGGCCTACATGTGTAGCCAGTTTGTTCCCAGAGAAATATACACATTCTCCGAGAGGCATGGAAGAAGACATGCTATCATACGAAATATATTACGAATTAAATTAAAATTTTGCGTTTACCAACATTATAATGCGCCGCGTATTTAAGATGACCTAGTTATACAACCGAATCCGGTTTGTGTGAGACAATACACGGCACATTCGTTATAGATTGTATTACGCTGCAAGGAATCACACACATTGCAACTATGATGTGAAAATATTGCTGACAACCCGAAGTATAGACCAAATTCATTGAAATGTGTCGGAAAAAGAAATGTAGAACTTTCTGTGATGATGTAAAGACAAGTGACGTAAAGATCTCCAAGGGGATATATGATGCGTAATCTGATATGATTCATAATTAAATTGATGGCTCACAGATTCGAGAAGTAATCTGCCATGTATGTTTCGAAAAAATAATAACAATTATGTAACTGAAATGGAGTGGCAGCATCGCAATATGATGTTCAACATTTCTCTCGCTCGGAGGTAATCACTTTATAATTTGAGTGATGGTAAGAGGAGCTGCGACCTGTTCCGACATCCGGATATTTCACAAAAACAACTGTTACCTAATATTTGATGAAATTCACAATGATGATGACAGGGATGTGTTATACAAGACACTACATTAATTTACACGTGTATGTATAACCCTAACAGGACGGCCATCACAAGACAATTGAATCACAAGAATATATCCCAATCATGGCCGAGTCCTGGTCGTCGCGATAGGGGGAAGGGGTGTTACACCCCTCATCAAACCGACAGTCGGCGAAATCCTGCCTAGTCTGCAAATTGAAAGTTTGAAACTGAAGTATATTTCAGTTGCACGCAAGTTTAAATATAGGCATAACTGTAATTTCATCACATCAGCGTTCAGTCAGTGTGGAAAGAGTACACATGGAAATGTAGACAGTAATGACAAACCAACAAATCAAGGCGCTAAGGCCCAATACGTTTATTCGCGGTTGGAATTTTCTCATTGTTCTCAGAGTTAGAGACATTAAATTCCTGCTCCGAGGCTGGAAACATGCAGCTGAAAAATGTCGGGAAGTGCCGTTTCTGGCCATCGGGGGGCTTTGTAATATCAACAATTGTCCTTGTATATGCCATGCGCCAACCTCTAGTAGCGCTGCGCTTAGATAGTCCCCTGGCAGTCGGCTAAATTTCACTTACACCCCTCTAACCAAATCGACCTGACGACGCTACTGACCGAGTCATTAGGATTGAGACAGTACAAAAGCAATACCACGTGATATATAAAAACAAGGTTTACAATAAGTGTATATATATGCAAATATAGACAATAGTTTATAGGATCAATAAATATGGGCCAGTAGACAAATTACTTGGAAGTCCAGCTGGTGTGGTCTTACAGTGATCGTATATAGATGTTGTTATTGAGTGCGGCTTATAACCTGGTTATAATGCAAATGAAATGAGAATAGTTTACCCTCGTTTACAGCTGGAAGACATCAGTTGTTACCACAGCACATTATTTTCACCACCATAAACAAATGCTAAGCAATGTAGCTATTTATGCAACCTCTTCCTATTATTAGGAAGATCCCAGCAGCCTCAGAAACAACCTCTCCATGCTTGAGTCGCGGGATTCCGACAAGATTTCATGAATAACTATGTGGGCGAGACGAAAAATTGTCGCCAACTCGACATTGATATTCCGGGTGAATTGGTCCTCAGACTGATTTGCGAATCACCCTAAAAATATAGCTCACGGGATTCGCAGTTGAATAATTGTGTAACTTCTATTATTGTATTGAGTAGTAACACAGACAGTCTCATGAATAACAGCGAGGAGTGAGCTGATTATATTTCTCGTGGGACAAAGATACTGAAGAGTACATATTCGAAAGTTTCGATGAGGAACGCTGCATCAATATATTTGAGATAAGGAGATACTCCTTTGAATAAAGTTATATTTTCATAGATGATCATGTCATGGTGTCCGCATGTAGGCCATATATAGCACACAGGACATGTGGGTGGAAAATAATATCGTCTAGCTTCCACATTGTCCACCAAATGTTAACACATCCTGTATCTTCGCTTGACATATACTAAGTCAAGTAAATGACAAAGTCAAGTTGGATATTTCCGATACTGTGACAGCAGTGTCGTACGACCTTGGAACAATATGTAGGATTGGGATATTGAGGCATTCCGAACTTCTTCATAAGTAGACTGTGGTTGAGATCGGTTAAACAGATACTGATATATCATCAGTTGAACATAGCATATTCATAACATTTTCCAACGGGGCCCATTGACATAACAGTTCACGGAATCCCCGAGGGATGTTTCCTTCATGGTATGAACATGTATGTTCGACTGACAGGTTTACACCAGCAACTACAGAACAACTGCACAGCGACAGGTGTTAGCTCACACATACGCATTCTTCGTGTTCACTCATAGAGCACTTGCAATCTGCATTACACTCTACAACTCATCGATACTTTTATTTTTGTAGAACTTTCGAGACCATTATTTTAGAAACAGTTCTTGGTATGGGCCTAGTGTAATTCCCTCAAACAGATGTGATTGAGGATGTATTTCTATTCCCAAAACACATGTTGCACCAAAAACACATCTGTTATAGGTAACGAACTACGATGATCTAGCTTCCCTGATAATTCTGCATCATCAGAGCAACGACCTCCGTAAAAATTACGAACACTTGTGTTACTCCTCATTATATATATATGGAGCTTACTCTCATACGTGGGCCTATTTATATTCTTATCGAACTAAATGTTGTAGTATTTCTGATCTGCAGCATCGATTATGATGCCGTGGGTATACGAGACGCGTACAGTAGAATCGTATCCATGTGGTTGCTGGGTTGCAGTCTCCTCACATATGGGTAAGTTATGCGATAGTTTGCCCGTGTTGAAATGGCAGTTAGGGGGCCAATATACCATAAATGAAGTTTTAAGACTCCCTCAAGACAGGATCGATCCGGATACTTTTAGGGGGTCTAATTCCCACATGAAAACTTTACCGAATCTCCTTTATCTCTTGTTTATGTGCATTAGCGCAGGTAGATCACGTTCCACCTTATAAGTTTAAGCGGTGTCAATGACACGTTGCATCCAGGTGCCGCGGTTCCATTCGGTTTCATCCGGAGGTACTCACAGTCAGAATGGGGGTTGTCTTCGCTTTCCAGTTATAGTGTCATATATGGGGCATGGTGATGTCTAGGCATTGGTTCGGGGTATGTGTTAGAGTCCCGTTAGTTGACGGTTAGCAGTTACACAAATTGTTCAAAGAAGGTGTATTCTCGTGGCAAGCGAACGGTAACTCTCACAGACCTCATCGTCACATACAGTTTATCGCTGTGCAGGCACGTCCATTCATGTCCGGGTCCTGTGACTAGAACTAGGAGTTCCTGTGTTTGATGTGTTACAAGGGTGTTAGGAGAAATATCAGGCTCACATGAAATGTGCTAACATTTCGAGAACCACTTACCAGGAGGCTAGGCTATCGTCGACCCACATTCCATTCGTATGTAACAGATGTGCAAGCAGTGATGCCCTAGATCCTGAAGCATCTCTGATTGGGACCTGTTCGAATAATGACGAGTCTCCCAATTTACGTCGAGAACAGGTGTCCGAACCGTCCGCTAATACCACCACAGATCGATGGGCGTTACAGAGGGATTACACTTCCTGCATCCGAAACTGGATGAGTTACACAAGCTCCTTATGGGGAAATTGTGGCGACGCTTGCTGTAACGGAAACGTGGCTGGACGAATCCATCGAGGAATAGGAAGTTGATATCCTTGGATATATTATACAACGCCGTGGAGGGGTGTGTATTCATATCAGGCGTGATCTAGTATTCAACTCCGGCCTGATCTGTCTGACTACAATCCGGAATTGTTGTGGGTGGAGATCGGCCTCTCAACGACCGATGTTGACTGGAGTCTGTTACTCTTTGAATTGTCATGTATCTTCGGAGAAAAACACGTTATCAACATCCCTATCTAATTTCCAATGTATGTTTGGCTTCAACCAACTCATAGTTGAGCCAACCAGAGTATGTGCCCAATCAAGGTCGGAATCAGACAAAATATGTCAATCAGGAGTGATCAATGTCGGTATTGGTGACCATATGCTAATTTATTGTACCTGAAAAGCTGCCAAACCTTTATTCAATCGATATAACACTATTCATATCCGATCCAGGAAAACGTATAATAGTACAGACTTTGTTTCTTCCTTAAATGAGATTGATCGGTGGAGACAATGGAGACAAACACTAATGATGCATGGGTAAAATTCAAAGAATCTTTCCTGAATGTTTTGGATAAACATGCCCCCTCGAGAGAAATACGAATGATACAAAGGTCAAAGCCTTGGGTGACCAGCGAACTTCTGGGCCTCATGGAACAAAGGGATAAGTGCCTGTCATCATCCAAACTAACAGAAAGGCAATCTGATTACGACCAATATCGTGTTTTAAGAAACAAGGTACGCTATAAGAGAGATAAGGCCAAATCATCCCACTTGATCAATACGATCAATGAAAATGAAAACCAACTGATTCTCAATGGATTGGGTGCCAAATCCAAGTGTAAATCCATGGGCAGTAGCTTAGGCTTGCTGATGGATAATGTTCTGTGTTTCGGTGAGTCTAAAGTTGCTGTTCTTTCCAATACTTTCTTTACTACAGTTGCTAATACTCTAGTTACTAAGCTGCCTTTACCGTCAGGTCGGTTTGGAACGGCCTTCGGTGCAGGTTTTTATCGTGCTATTGACGATTTTCTTGGTTTATCCATGGTTTCGAAAAAGCGTTAGCAAAATATGTTAGAAACTGTGAATCCTCATAAGGCTGCTGGTTCAGACCACGTACCTGCTAGATTTCTAGAAGATGGTGCACACGCTATTGTAATACCACTCACACATATCATTAGTTTGTCAATCACTTCTGGAGAAATCTCTTATGACCTCAAGATGGCTCGGGTCTTCCCTATTTACAGGAAAGACAGCAGAAATGTCGCTGTGAATTATAGACCCGTGTCAATTCTAAGTACTGTTCCAAAGATATCTGAGCGTGTGGTTTGTGAACGAATAAATGTCTATCATACTCAACACAATCTGCTGTATGAACTACAGTCTGGTTTCGGGCCTACTCTTTCGACTGACACATGTCTCATTCATATTTCCGACTACATAAAACTGGAATGTGACCAGGGAACCTACACTGGCACGGTGCTACTAGATCTTCGATCTATGAACCATGACATATTGCTGTCTAAACTGAAGCATATGGGCCTAAATGATTCGACAGTGGGGTGGTTCCGTTCCTTCCTGAATGGTGGGACCCAAGTTGTAGATGTAGGTCATACTCTGTCGGATGCTAGACCCATACATGTGGGGTACCGCAGGGTTTTCATCCGTGGACCTATCATATTTTTGATATATGTGAATGACATGACGGCTTCTGTTAACTGTAAACTGCTACTCTATGCTGATGATTCTGCATTGTTCGTGTCGGGTGAAGGTGTTTACGAAATAGAGCAGCAGCTTATAATAACTGCCGAGCTCGAATCAGTCAGTGAATGGTTGGTGGAGAATAGGTTAATTTTACACCTTGGCTAAACTGAATCCGTTCTTTTCGGTTCCAACCCTCGTTTGAAGTTGTTTTGGGAATGACATTGTTCCGGGGCAAGCAGTCAAACACCTAGGTGTTACCCTGGACCAATCAATATCAGGGGAGAGTATTATTGAACAAGTTTCCACAAGTGTTCAACCTAACTTAGGTTCCTCTATCGAAACGCTCATCACTTTGACCATAATACCAAGAAACTCCTCGTGTCAGCTTTGATTCAATGTTATTTCGATTATGCATATTGCTCTTGGTATAGTGGTTCACCTATTAAGTGGATGGGGAGACTTCAGACAATGCAAAATAAGATTATTCGATTCATTCATGATGAATGCTACTCCGAGGACTCATATCGGATATGAGCAACATAAGCATGTAGGAGCACTACCTATTGACTATCGAATAGAACAAATAAAACTTAGTCAAATGGTCGATATATGTTCCAAGAGAGCCCCAGAATATTTGCGAACGGGGGTGATTATGGTCCAGGAACAAGTCCGGAGTTTTGGCAAATGTAGCTCTTCGTATACTGCTGATATAAACTGGAATGCCCTTCCATATCGTATCAAGTTGTGTAGTTCTATTGCCTTGGTCAGAGAAGAGGTTAAGATATATCTTTGGAATTGGCTTGCCACCCTTAATTAGCAGCAGTTTTGTTGTGAGAGATAATTTTTTATTTCTCACTCATTCTTGAAATTGTCCTAGTATTTTTTGTTTTTTTTCTCGTTAAATTGAATTGTTTGTTCATAGGACCACATTGGAAATAAGTATCTAATACTTTGATGTGTTATCCCAGGCAAATCAATTATTTTATATAGTTGTTACATGCATTTGTTCCATACAGTCCATTTTCTTGCCGAATAAATTCAATCATTCAATCAATCAATTGGACTATCATAACATTCCGCCTCTCGAGGTCTCGAGATTGTGGTCAGATCCTATTGATACCTGATCGCTGACTAGTTGGACACGGGGAATGACGGTCAAAGGAGCATGTTGCGATTACATACACCTCGACCTCCTGCCTCCGGCCTCCAACCCCAAACCCTCTCCCACAACCCATCCGCACGCCGTCTTACCAATAACCACATTCTCATTCTTCCATCGTCAGATACGCCACATGTTCTATCATCAGCCCATTGGATCATTTCTTCCACCCAACTTATTTCCCGAGATCCTCCTGATTGGTTGTCCTGATTCCTAAACAACAAAATGCACCTGTTATCAACATCGATCTGTACAATCATTCTGAAAATATATCCTGATTACTTATGTATTCCAATCTGTTAACTCCGACTTGAAACTCAATTATTCTTACACACAATACCCACCCCGAGGAAATGGACAATATGAATTGAAAACATGATCGGAAAACCCTCCAGGCTGCATATAGCGAACAGTACGGAACAATCCGATGACGCTAAGGGTATATATAGAGTATGGTGTTGCTCATCGGTATACATTGAAACGGACCTGAGCTGTGGATATTCCAATTTTTATACTACAATGTAGGTGGGGGAGCGTGTATCCAGACGTTGGTGTTGATGCATATACACAGTCGTTCCTAGTGCGTCTTGTGTGATGCGACCAATACACTCAAACGCACACCCAGCAGCCTGTAACATTGAGGCAATTTCAATGTTTTCCACTACCCATCTATAATTA
>JAUOBX010292390.1:0-11231 GCA_032360705.1 Eupentacta quinquesemita
GAGTGGATTTTGATATTCTACCACATACAGCCGTATCGTCTGCATATTTGATGACAGAACAATTGGATTGTGATCTAATTTACTTACCCTGGTCACCCATGAACCTCGGTTCATGTGTCCAGAAAACACTGCAAAAGGTCCAGCAGTGTGCATCCTGATTTGGCTGTAGTGATTTTAACCCGGAATCATTAGTGATCGGAATGTTAACAAGATTGGATAAAAACTCAATCGAGAGAAGGTGACAGAACCACAGATTGGTGATGCTTTATATAATTATCCACAACGAAGTTGACATCGAGCTCACCAATTATGCAAAACGTATGGTGAGTAGGACGAGGCGTTCTGAATCCAGACAGGACGAGGTCTCCCACCATTCATCGATCGCACATTCCAAACTTTTTTCATCGGAGCAATCAGACCTTGGAATGTCCTCCTTGGAAATGCGACCATCCCATCATCTCAAACAATCCCAACACCACGCAGGCCCCACTGACCAGGCCTACAGCGTTCGCCGGCCAGTGACGACCTCCAGTCATCTTCAAAGAGGACCGTTTCGAATCTGGGATCTGCAAGGTACAAGGTAAGTGGCAAGGGGCAAGACTCTGCTATACATGGTTGAGATGGGCAGTGGAGCAAATATCACAGGCGAGAAATCACACAACATTATTATGGTCCTATTATCACCGTAGTCGTCTGTCGTCCTTGCTTTTTTCAGATCTCACTATGCCGTCATTCAGGCTTCATAGGGAAGGCATTCAGAAGCGGAAGTGTGCTCGTGAAATATATTTAAACATTGACTGCCGTGTAATTCTAGTGTTATGTTTTAGTTCCACAATATTGTCGCAAAATATATTTGGGGACCCATGGTTCTAATTTGATTTCATACTCTGAAACCCATGAAACTCGATGACATTGACAACTACATTATAAATCACTAACTGTAAGCCTTTCCTTGTTACGGTACGTTTTAAACACCGAGGGTATAGCCTTAAGGCCGGATTCCATATGTGCGGGTGCGGGATACGTTAATAATGTTGAAATCGTTGTTCCGCGAAGAAGGATAGTTCTTAGACCGGGAAAAGGATGTAGGATGGTGCGCAAACACTATAAATATGTAACAGCTCATACATACGGACGTTAACGTGCTTTATAAGGAAGGTATTCCATATAACTCATCTGCATTATGCGGCATTATTGCCGTATTGGTACGCGTGTTGATTTCGCTTACATGTTCCATCTTATTCAAATGATTTTTTGCCACGTTTGGATCTGTTTTCATCTTTGTTACCATAATACATCTTATTCGGACATTTCACGAGTTTGCGTTCGCGTACAGGCGACGTTCAAAAAAAAAAAATCCATTAGGACACCGATGAATATATCATACACCATCTCTAACTGACAATAATTCCTCTTGAATATGACCTCCTTTCATGCTCCTCTGGGGAATTCGACTGACCGACGCCTCTGGAGTTCCTGGTATGACAAATGTAATCGGAAAACTCATACCAGGAAGCTATCACATATACGAGATGTTCGGACTAGATAGCCAACAATCATTGGATAATCATTGTAACAAGTACAAGTATTTACCAGAAATATTGTATCTGAAATGAAAAGACACCAGGGAGTTGGTACGGTTCAGAATATGTTAGATCGTCATTGAACTTGCGCCAAACCTGTAAAATAAAAGCACAACTGCGGGAGTCATTGGTGTAAATGTAGGCTAGACTCAATTAGAGGATCCTTCTATAGCCATCTGGTTCATCGAAATGTGTAACATTTTTGTCCAGGTACACATTCTTGATCAATGTTTTACAGCTGCAATAGAATACTTCCCTTAACATGTTTTGCTCCGATTCGAAAGGTTACACATGATAAGGAATTACCATAAATGCCTAATACCTTGGATTGGAACATGAATGTGTGTTCCATTCGTGATGTTTGGTGTAGGCGTTGATGAATATCGGCAAATTCTTCACGAATTCTCCCACATATAGTATCGAGAGCTGAATGGAACTGGCTTGATTTCGTTCTGGTTCCTGGGCCGGAAGCTCTAAGCAAAAAAAGGTCCATGGAATGTTAAGGGACTTCATGGGTAATTCCAGGTCGAACAACCGCATATTAAGTTAGGGTGTAGGTGTGTATAGATGATGTGATACCACTTTCGAATTTGGTACATAATTTTCCCCACAATTTGTACATAGATCCCATTCTCGAAGGTCACAGAGACAAGAAATGACTTCCGGGCATTCTGGTTCCCAATCTGGTTGTCGTCACAACTACGTGAGGATTTCCTTGCTATGGGGAGGACAAGCACACACATATTCTGCATTTGATAGAGCGATCCAAATCAATTTATACCCTCTTTCTGCGAACGTGGCCAGCGATAAATTATATATAATACATGTACGCTCTTGTGTTATGTTTCATTGTGAGGGCGCCAGACCAGGCAGCACAGGCATGTATTATCCATTGACGTGATGTAATGGGTCGAAATAGGAGCCATTCTTATCAATTTAGCTTATACCTAGTAGCGATAGTAACGAATAGTCGTCATGCTGTACAAATCCATTCTCTCTTCGCTGCAAGAGAACTTATTTCAAACTGAAACTTGCGCTTACATGCTTTATAGTACTGAATGCTCATAAACCAGTTGCTCCCTATATTGGGTACTTATTTATATAACACACTACTGTTAGGATGACGATTTGAATAGCATGATGACCTGGCTAGTTTTAAGACATCGAGCCTGTAATCCGGAGTTTGTAAGACTTCAGCTGAAAATTCTTGAGATTTAGTTTGACTTATTTCGTGTAATTTATTTTGTGAATACAGTGAACAGCTTCTTGATACTATCAATGAAGGAAGATGAGACAACACATTGTGAGTTTTGAAGCAGTACCATCCATGTCTGCCAGCTGTTCTGAGCTGATGCACGGTGCGATTACGATATTTTTATATATTTTTTGAACGAGAAATATAACCGAATAATATTCTAATTATAAAAAAGCTACGACAACCACGTCTAATGCACATTTCATTCCGGTCCTAGGGGAACTTATAATCAAACACTGAGCAGAATTAGATAAATCACTTAATCAGGTGTCACTGAAATATCATCCTGTTCTGATGACATCTTCCTAATATCTCGAGTGGATTCATTGACGGCAGACTTCTATGAAGAGTTAACATGTGTAAATCAGTAGCTCTATTGCGCGTTTCACGCACAGTCGGCCAAGCGATGGACAGACTGCTGAAAAAAATCAAGATCTTGAAGAGGATTAATCCATCTGTTCAACCACTTTTGTTGGAATGCCGGCCAAATAGGCTGAAATAAAGCAGCTGTTCTTGTCGAATGCCGAATGCCACACGGGCAAGCAAGTTGACAGAATACCCTCAAATCACGCCAGAGCCCAGGACTGTTGCTATCAATTATATTAATGCTATAAATTGCTTAAAAAACAGTGAGAGTAGGCTTTCTGTAAGTGGACGTCATGAGTGGGTGTTCTTACCACTACTGCGCCTCTACAAATATGAATATGGAGGATCCGAACGAAATCATGCCATCCATCTGTATCTTCACGTAAATGTGATCATCTTCATTGATTTCGAGTTGTTAACTAAAGTAGCTCGGTTTTTTATTTATATAATATATAATGTCTTTACGAAATATTGGTTTAATATACTCATCCAAGTACAAACAATGCGTTGAAATTGTTAAACATATTGTTATAAATATGTTCATCGTTTGTACTAATTCTTCTATTCTCTTTATTGGTTTCGTCGATGCGACGCAGTACTCTTGAACTCCTGCTACTCTGTTGAGTCAAATATCGTCAGCAGTCGGATCGTGTCTGACGGATGTGTTCAGCCTAAATTTGTTTTCATTGTGACATCTGAAGAGGTTCCGAAAAGTGTATAATCGATTGAACGGACGAATGTGAAATGAAACTAATCTGTCATACGGTACATCTGAACCAGGTGTCGAATTGAGTTAGGTATGGAACAAAATAAGAACTGCATCTATAGATGTCCCTTGCCTATATAGCCTAGGCGTGTAAGTTATGTTCATGTCCGACAGCTGTAGCAGAGGTCGAGGCGATTTTTCCATGTGAGCGACCAACGATGACAAAGAAAACATGAGTGGGATGGATTTAACCAGCTTTGGTACAATTCTTGCATCTGAAGTAAATTAGGTGGTAACACACAGAAATTAGGACTTGAGTCAACAATTTGAAGAAAAGCATGCGATGAAAACAGAAAAACAACTTTTCATGAAAATGAACAACTATGACCCGCATTCGGCTCTCGGAGGTCAGATAATACTATAACTGAGTGTACCGAATCAGTTGTAGTTTGTTTATTTTTACGATTGGCGTGTTTGCTCTTCCTACCGGTTACAGAATCTACTCCACCAATTATTGAGATCAGTCAATGATAGGTTAGAGATTAGAATCAAGCTCAGCTTTTATAACCTATAGAAGCACTACAAATGTGATATTTATAATGCGCATTATGCACTTTCTAAACTATTAGGAAAAACACTTAAAACAACTTCATTCCAAAAGTTGCAATGTTTTCAGGAGTGATCAGTTATCTCTCAAGACTGTTATTTCTTCGAAAGTTCAGTGTTTCATCCAGAAGACAGTGCGTATTGGTCCGCGTAATGACTATATTACGAATCACACGTTTGAATGAGATTCGAAAGATTGCGCGAGTTTGTGGCCACCTGAAATGCTGATTAACCAAAAAAAACTATATTCGGAATATCTTATGTGAACAACGATACTACGTGTCTGGCTGCTCCTGTCGGAACCATGTACGCAAACTCTAGTTTCTAGCTAGTAGATGTAAGAAATATAGTTTTTGGCAGATACCAATAACATGATACCCCACGATTCTCCCCCGCACTGTCTCTCGTACGATTTACCAGTGATGCAATTTGCATGTAAAATGACTGTCATGTAGGGCTTGGTAGAGTGGGATTCTGCAAAATTCACGCATGGGATTTCAACTCCAAATGAATGAGCAGAAATCTTGGTTGTGGTCCATTAACTTTAGGACGTTCTCATTCAGTTACACTTGGAGGGTGATGGAACATGTAGAACTCCTAAATGTTCCCTACGAACATAAACAATTTAACTCTTGAATTTAATGTCAAGAGTTGATGTGAGTTAAAGGTTCCAGTTCCTTGTAACTTGAAGAGGGTCATAGTGCTGATATTGCAGTGTTCTGGAATTGCCCTCATGAACCTAAATGGGAAATGTTTCCCAATTACCTAAAACCAGTATTATATGTTTGGTAAGTTATAAATTTGACCCAATCGTTCCGAACGGTTTCTGCTGGCTAATTTACTCCTGGTCATCTACAGTTGTTGGGGCTCTTCCTCCCACTATTCTTCGCCATGCTACAACGTCGTTACATTTTCTTAGTTGTGGGGAAAGGCTCTGAAAACTTATCTTTTCTAATCATCATGCTTTCTGTTTTTAGCCTCTATATTGTTTGTACACGCTATGGTACGCCCTGAGGGGTGTGAATAGCGTACTAAATACCGTATTATTATTATTATTATTATTATCCCAGTTACATTTTTGCCAGCCATCAGGCAATGTGACGTGTGAATGGTTCGGGGCTAAACTCCCAGGGCCCTCTAGTTGAGAGATCGCAGAACACTGATTTTCGTGGTCTCTTCGTGAATAGCCTGGTCCCGTGGTCTTGTCAAACTGTCCGCATTGTTCCCCACATCTAAATCAAAGGCAGGCTGTCGGAATCGTTTCGAATATCGAATACAGCATCAGCGTTGCATCTATACATGGGGTAGTTTGATTCTGGCAAGATCAGTAGGTGGTTGCACTCACTTCGTTGACCCGACTGTGGTCATGGTTGTCGTTTGTCGACCACCTTATTCCTTTGCAAACACGTCTACCACTGATCGCGAGCTGGAATAAGCACATACCTCACTGTATACCGTCAAGAGAGCAATATCTAAGAGAGGTACACAAAGTGGTTTCCCGTGTGACGTGAATAATCATCGCCATACATTCATAGAAGTGCAGTTGGGGGTTACGAATAAGACAAACAAGTCCCAAACCAATTGTACTCCGAGGTTGGACACGCGTGTATCTGCGCGTGTTTTCTGCTCCGGATCTTTAGCGATTTGGACTAGCCAGGAATTCCAATCAAATTAGTATAGGCCTCTCCCACTCCCACCCTATCAACTACAAGTCACATGCAGTGACACTCAGATGCGGTATGTAAATTCAATTAAAGTTATAGCGGAGTTCTCTACATGTTCCTTACAACCATTTCCTCCTCCCCGATGTCCTTTTAGACCAGTATCAATGTCATTGGTTCATCGGACAAATTCGTGGGGCAACCGCTGTGGTCAACATCTCGATCAGCAAATGATATTAATTGGGGTTAACGCTCTGTCGTAACTTTCAATATGTGCTCTGATTACTGGTCTGAAGGCGTCGGTAGAATTGCCTGGGAAACCAAGAAGTGGGTCATAATCATGAGGAATTATAATATTAATTATAATATAGGCATTACGAATATTGGAGTTGGAAAACAACAACATATGTTGACGTCACATATTGTGGAATAGTGCAGTGTTTGATCTGATTGCTACGGCGCAAGAAGCTAATCAAGGCTAATCAAGGATCTCCGACCGTGTTGATCGTGAAAAGGCACTGTCGATAACTTTCTCTTTTCGACCAGTGCCAATCGTCTGACGTGTTAAAACTCAAATGTGTTATTGCTCTTTTTTTATATCGACGACAGTAATACTACAAGCAGTGCTGCATGGTGTTCTAATCGTGTCGGACAGTTATTTATCTTTTTCACTTTAACTGCTGCAATACGATTGATTGCACTTATTCCCCAAGAGGGGAACACACAGCGGTCTCCTATGTGACGTATTTGTATTGAAATGTGGTCTGCCATGCGAAATTATATTTCTTCATATAACAACCAGTACATGAAAGATGGACGGGCCTCTCATACTCCAATGGAACCCTCTCGAAATTCCACTCCCTCAAGTCTAGTGTTTTGCACCCAGGAGGACACAACAGGCTGCGCATGTTCATAATTGCCTTCCAGACGATACGTCGGTCCTCAGAAGCAGTAGGTCTGAATCCAATGAGAGGCAACTCATTTCGTGAATACATTGGACATTCATCAGCTTGTACCACTGCCAAACCCTTTTCGAATTCCCATGGTTTCTAAGCAAACCATAGCTTACGATAGAATGAAAAGATGTTCTCTACTTGGCTTTCCAATAGAAGCTCTAGCGTTTATATGCGTGGCTTCTTCAGTATGACAACTTCTCATGAGGAAACTGTAAACAATAACACCTGTACCGATTGTGCGAGAAACTCAGGGAGCGCAACAGCTAATCGTGACGTCACGACTTCAGTACTCTATTGATTCAGCTAACACATCCCCTGCACTAGATTCATGCCAAGACCGATGAATTCACTAGCCTCATAGGTATCGTATGATACTGTTGATTAAATGTTTTCAAAATAACTCTAAAGTAGGATGCCGTCAATTAAAATGAAAACGCTTCTCGGCATCGATTGAGCACGTTAGCGCAGGTAGAAGGAAATTCACCTCAGCAAAACAAATTCCAGGCACGTGTAGTGCAATTGTGCGAGGCAATTTCGAGGCAGATGCAATCGGAAACAATTGGTAATATAAGGGGCTCGAGCTGTCGAGTAGGCCGAACAACTTCACGCAGTGGATAGACGACACCCAGAGGACCATTGGCTTGAGAGGAGCGGTAAATAAGACATAGTGAGGACAGACAGGACGCCGATATACGATGGGCCGTGGCTGAAGATGTACAATGGAACAGAGGTACAATGGTTTCCTCTGAATACGATCATCGACACCGAGCGAAAATAGCTCTCACCTAAGCCCCAGCCTTAATAGGGCAGCCATATTCCACACGTTGGAGAAAAGTCGTAGCAGACGTGGTACCTTCTAGCACGAAATAAATGTCCCAACTTTGTTTTTATTGAAGCATTAATAGTTATATAATTCATTACTGGTGATCTACTATATCAAGGATGTAATAAGCGTAAACTGAGAGAACTGCATAATTGGTGGAGTGCTGGGATGGGTGAGCGGTATGGTATCTGCATGCGAAACTACGTCAGGCATTTGCTGTTTCGATGATTACCAGCGGCATACGTTCACATAGAGGCAGTGGACAGTTAGTGAATTGGCCACCCCACTCCACCCCCAAACTGACACCTTGCCTCATGCGGAGATTAACACTTGCCTGTTTGACTGTTCGAGCTTTTGTACCTTCCCGGTTCATCGGTCATTGCGCAAATCTTCAATATCCTGTTATATTGATACTTATTATTGCTTATATAGGATACGCGTCCTATTTGTGGCTCCTGTCTCTGATCTCTGAGGAATTGAACTTTTATGCCACGATTTTCTATCATGTTAATTATGATCATCTTCCAATATAGCGCCCTATTGCCACAAGTGACTCTCAGATACACTATCTAAATTACATTTGAGGCATGGCGAAATTCTTTACATAATTTCTTACAAACGATAACATCTCCCTTTTAGGCCAGTATCAATATCATTGGTATTTAGACTCATTTGTAACACAACCTCTGTGGTCATTACTGCGACCGACGGATGATTATAAGTTGACTCATAGAGGTTCAAATACCTCGTAACATATAATGTGGGTTTAACGCTCTGTCATGACTTCCTATTTGTGATTGGAGTACTTCGGTAGGATCCAGAGTCGTTGGTAGATTTGCCCGGAGGATCTGGAATTTGGGTCATAGTCATGATGAATTATAAGAAAATATCTCACATTGACGTGGGTGTAACTGTTTATGACATATGGGTACTCTGAGTATTTAGGTTGCGAAATAACAACATAACGTCATATTTCGAGTAACACAGTGCAGTGTTCTATTTAATAAACACGGCTCAGGAAACCGCGTGTGATGATCCATGGCCGTGTTGATCGTGAATGGGCACCGCCGAAAACATTTTCTTTCGACTAGTGCTCAGATGATATCGAGACAGGGCTCCACCCAATTCTACCCTGCTCCACCATTTCGTTTTCCCATCTCATCAGGAAGTCCAACAGCGGTACAGCTAACCGACTGACACTTATTCTCCAAATCAAACTCTATATTCACCAAGTGAACTAGACAGCAGCAGCTCGACTAGTAAGCCAAGACCTCGCTCTTCAAACATACAAATATATCCATCTCAAGAAGAAACGTTCAGTTCGCAGTGTTGGGATTGATCCTTCAACGGTTGCCTGCTAAGCGGCACTGTTACATCTTGTGTCATTCCTTCGTTGAACGAATTATCGCGGTCCTGTGGGCTGTGGTAAAAGTCATTTCATTCCGTGTTTCGCTGGGGAAACGTGCGAATAAATTATCAGACGTGTTAATTTCATACACAGTAGCTCTCGCACTTGTTATCACTCGCAATTCAGGTTCATATTATGTTATTATTGTGTTATTTTCTACCGTTAGCTTTCGATGAAGGTGTTGAGTAATTCATCGAAGACTAGTCAGGGCTAAATTCCCTCCATATCAGCGAAGTCATAGGCTTCGTAGGTGGATTCAATGTCACAATCCTGGCACTTTTTCACAGTCATTAAACTGCATTGATTTGGTTTTGTATATAGTGTATCTATCGTACGATTACATGCCCCGTAGTAAGTCACACAATGACGATAACGTTATAAACAAAATGATGTTATCGTTATCATTATTGCTTCACAGTGGCGTAACGCCCATGGGCTCGGATGGGGCAAACCCAGGGACCCCGACCAGAGGGGGCCCCCGCTGTACTGCTGTACGTTTTTTGTTTTTGTTTTTGGTAAAGAGAAATTTCTTCTGCTTTTTCTTCTTTTTTTGTCACGAGTGCGGAGCGCGACGTCCCAAAGGCATGGGTCCAGGGCCCGCCTTAGGCCTAGGGCCATGGAAGCTCTGGAATTATACAAGCTCTCTCTCCAGTGGACATGCAGATAGTAACCATGGTATCCATAGGTCGGTGCCGAACGTCCCCGGAGCAATTTTGCTGACAACTGATAACAGCTTCGAGTAGGTACTAAGGTAACAGTCATTCAGAAGCTGCAGCACTCCAGAAACGTGTGACATTTCTCTCAAGTTATCACCCGTAGTACCGACGAAACGACTCAATCTCATTAACAAGGTCAGTGGTGTAGTCTGCTACATCCACGCCATCTGGGCATGTGTCTCCTTTGTATTCATTCATCTGCATACACTCTGACAGTCTTACGGCGTTCTTCCAATTGGATGTTAGTGGTGCCAATCACTCGATAGAACGTTTCGGCTGTCTATCTCTCCTCCGGGTCCTGTGGTCTGGTGTCCGAAGCGAATTCGTCAAAGAAACGAGGAACGCGTCCCCCTCGCTTGTTGACAAAACTGACAGGGATACTAACTTCGTCACTACCCGGTTCCAATATTACTACCCGGTACCTGAAAATTCCATGTGTTGAACACTTCCACCTAAAATGCCTAAATTGTTAAATGTACATAATAAAATTGCAAAATAAACCTGAAACTTGTTCATTCCTTTGGCTATTTGCCACAAAATACACAAGAACGGGAAGAGGCTGTATGATGGTGTGCAAACACAATGAATATATAACAGCTCATAAATACGGACGTTAAGGTGTTTTATAAGGAAGATATTCCATATAACTCCTCTGCGGCATGCGGCATTAATGCCGCATTGGTACGCGTGTTGATTCTGCTCAAACGACGCTTGTGCCATCTTATACGAACGGATTTTTGCCACGTTGGGATCTGTTTTCATCTCTGTTACCATAATACTGCTCATTCGGGTATTTTACACGTTTGCGTTCGAGTACAAGCGACGTTTATGTGTTTTGCCGCATCCCGCAACCGCACATATGGAATCCCATCTTTTATCACCCATTTCAGTTGCGTCTCTTATACGTCCACCTCCTCCGCGTACAATCTACAGCGGCTCAAAGAAGAATCAGCAGGCAGGATCTTTCCCCCCTTTCTTAACTCTTGTGGGGTTTGCCCTGCATTGGGTTGGCATTGGGTTCGCCCTGCCCCTCATCACTGCTGAAAAAAAAATTATTTCTACGTAACCAATTCCACCAAACTTATCCTGCGTGTCACTAAGGTTTGAGTTAAGGTATTTAGACTACACAATCAGAAACTTGCCCGGTATGT
>JAUOBX010292501.1:0-11230 GCA_032360705.1 Eupentacta quinquesemita
CCCCCCCCCCCCCCCCCACCTTCCCCCCACCCCAGATCGACCTGTAACAAATAAAATCTGCCAAATGGTCAGGATTAAACAATGTCGGAGTTGAGGAGCAGGTGAGAGGGGTGAATTGAAGTCAAGTTAAAAGTTCTTGCCCAATGCAACATGAACTTGGACCCATGAACTATGCATTACCCGTAAGCTCAAAGGCTTTATTAACCGATGGAGCCACCATGCTCTCTAGTGGAAGGGTGAAGATTGCGTACCGCGACTAACAGATTTTAATGTGTCATTTAAACCTATTTGGCCAGCTTTTAATTGGCATGCTAATTTAATGCAACTGGCTACTTTCTGTATAGTGAATGACTTTCATACCTTTAGGCCTACATACTGTAGGCCTACAGTGTACAGTGTACACCATACATCTGCTTTGCCAAATTGCTAACTCTTATTAAAAATAGAAGTGAAAGTGTTAATTTACATCCTACTGTAGGCTACAGTACTTTTTATGAGTTTGTGGAAATGAATAATTATGCAATAATATCCAATGAAACATCTGTATGTAGTCAATTTAACCTTCAATTTCACTTGGCTGCTAGTCTGATATGAAGTGCTCACATCCTCTTTGTAATTAAATAGTAGTTCACAAACTGGGAAATTCCCTCCCATTTGATCAAATAGCACTTGATACCTCAGCCTGACTTTGCATTTATGTTGTTGACAAATCCATCTTTGATTTCAGAGATCATTGTGTTGCTGAAGTGCCTGCATGGTCTAAGGGCCCATCCACACTGGACGCCATTTATCGCGCCGCGATGAATCGCGCCGTGTTAAAAATGTTCAGCTAATGTTATTTCTATAGTACTGTCCACACTGCACACGATTATCCGCGACGCGATAAATTGTGACGTGATAAATCGCGACGCGATAAATCGCGGCGCGATAAAACTGAGTTGAAAAAGTTTCAACTTTTATCGCGTGTCGAATATTTTTTGGTGACCAATGGTTGTGCTGTATCAAATCACATGACTGGCACATGACTGACAGAGCAGGACAGAAACATTAGCGTTGGACGAATATGGTGTCGCGATAAATAGGAAATGTCGCGTGTAGTGTGGACACGAGATGCCGCGCGATAGAATAAATGTCGCGCCATGATTTATCGCGTCGCGATAAAATCGCGTCCAATGTGGACGGGCCTTAAGCGTGTGGGCAGTTGTTACCTCGATATGTGCACTATATACTGTGAGACTACATGAGTGAGTATTTAGGTGTGCACCCTTACTTGGACTTGTATGACATGTAGATTTTGCAGGCTGTAACTAACTACTATAGTTGGATTCACTTCGTGAAACCAACTAATAATTGACCTTAATTCAGACTACACTGTAAGGCGTGTAAGCCTAGGACTACCTACATAAGTGCAGTACTCAAATGTGCACCCTATTTACTGGGACTTGTATAGTTGTATAACTTGTAGCGTTTGGACGCTGTAATAAGTGTTACCAACTGACAATGCTGTAGTCGAGTCCTCTCGATCCGAGTTAGAGTCCTTGACATCCGAGTCCGACTGTCCGAGTCACTAGCTTCCGAGTCCGAGTCACAGTGTCCGAGTCTGAGTCCTCGAGTCCTTATGCAAATTTGATTAGCACTTTTCGAATCACATATCTACATCACTAAGGTTCTCAGAAATGCTTAATGCCAAGCAAGCGCCTCCAAACTACTAACATGTCGTGAAATTAGTTTTTAGGATGCTCATGTGAGTGATCAGTCTGCGGGAGCCCTGTCTAATGATTACATGTAGGCCTAGAGGTTCCACTTCTCCAGTTACCACCTTAGATATATACATTATGAATACTTTAGAGAGCAGTACAAATGGGATGGGATGTAAAGAAAGGACCACAGAATAAATCAGATTCATTACCTATCCTTGAAATGAGGTATACAAATCCCAACTGAGTTACTATATATAGGCCTACATGTGTATCACATGATCTGTGCTGTCACGAAAAGGCCACTGCATGTAGATTCACTAGACTGGTTCAATCTAGTTTTGGTGAGTTTATTTCAATGTTAGCTGAATGCTAAGGGTGAAATGAGCAATTAACTTAGGTCAAATAACATGTTGTTCCTGTCATTTAAATAGCATGGGAAAATAGTAAAGGACTCGGAAAGGACTCGGACCGAGTCCCCGAGTCCTTTGGGCCGAGTCCGAGTCATTGACCTCCGAGTCCGAGTCCTCCAGCACTGACCAGCACACCTAATATGAACGTATTTGATGCTTTCGTTCTCTAGATATCGTGCTCACAGGCTGTTCGTTTTCTCGCCTTTCTTGACCTCAAACCAGTGCAGAAACTAATAGGGTTCTTCCTCCCTATAACAGCAACCATCATGCCAAATATGAACATGCTTGGTGATTTCGTTCTCTAGTTATTGTGTTCACAACAAGGTGTCACATACACACACACACATCTGCATAGATTCCTATTGTCTTCAGCAGGGAATTGAAAGCTGTCATGACATCAAAGGTCATTCGAGGTCACTCAATTGCCATAAACTGAATTCCTGCTAATTCTCACAACAACTCTTGGGAACAATTCCTGACAGAGTTGAAGTTGTAGGACATGGTGTGCATTCTTGAGGGAGACGTCTTCCATACCGAAGAAGTTAGAAGGCTTAGTGATTTCTTGGACACAGAAGCACTTAACCACTTTTTCGATAGAGGTTGGATTAGCATCGCTGGTAGACTCCTAAACTGCTGATCAAAATGTTGCGAGTTCAAATGCTGGCCGGCTGGATTCACAATGCGTCCTTGGGAGAGCGAGGTGCTTCCTTGCAATATCAGGGCTTCGATGTATACTGCTGCCACATACTACCTGGAATTATTGGAGTGTGTTCCTGGTTGCAATGAGCGGGTGTATCAGTGTAGAATGCCATGAGCAGCTGTCAGGTGGATATGTGTGCTATATAAGACAACATTATCACAGCAGTATTTACAATTTCCTATGTCCTGTATTCCCATCCTCATGCAATCCTAACTTGATATCATTGGTTCATATGAAGCTCACTCAGATTGATGCTGATCAAGAAACCCACAACCCAATCATGATTGCAGACTAGCCTAAAGTGATAACACATCAAACTTGGAAGTTGTAATGCAGAGGTTGTTAGTTTGAGTCCATCTAGGAAAATCAAGTAAAGTATTCCACCCCAATTGTTTAGAATTGTGTAGTAGGCAATTTGGTCTGTCCCAATTATTCAGGTCCATCCCAGCCTTGCATAAAAACATGACTGTTCAATGAAGAAGAGGAAATGAGGGTCATATGTCAAATTGTCAATTTATTTATTATTGACCTGTAAAATACAAGTAAGAAAAGGAGACAGACATAATAATATCACATCCATAGCTGCTGTGTTCACTGGCAGAACAAGGTTATCAGAGGAATGCATTTGTACCTAGATTTAGCAGTGTGTGCAGTAGTGATGAACACTGCAGCAAATACTTTTCCCCAAAAGAATATTACCATCTGGAGCAAGAAATCAGTATTCCAAAGTATCCATAACGATGCAGCTCAAAGATTCAAGTATAGATTGCTACCTTACCATACAGCAGTATTTGTTATAGGAAAGCAGCAAGTTGTACCTCCCGCTTCTCATTCTGATTTGGCACACCTCTGCTTGAATGACCCTCACAGCCTCAGAGCCTGCCTCGATGCCACTTTTCCAAGCCTCCTCTTTTGGGTAAGGCTGGCCGAATCCTTTCTCAATATAAACCTCGAAGAAATCAATCCTGTGCCTCTTCAGGATAATCTTATCAGATGGAGGTGTAAATTACTCCTTTACTTCTTGCATCACAGTGTTTCTTTATGACTGTTAGTCAGTGATGTAGCGTCATATGGATGTACCAAATAATGGAGGGAGAACATTATTATATGATTGGTGATAACAATATTTAAGGTCATTCCAAGGTAACAGAGGCATAGGAATGCGCTCATTCCATGTTCACCGTGTGGGGAGACAAGTAGGCCCAATTAAAATGTGACCGTTCTTGATATGACTCGGCTTCGTACATGCATGGCCCCGGGCAAGATGCCTTCGCTTTGACCTCAAATACAACACAGGTCATTCGTGGCCAATTTTCACTCGATGCTCTACTTTTCAAGACTCATCCCTACATGTTTCAACAAAATCCATTGTAGGTTTTTTTCCATTCACCTCCAGGTCATGAGTCTGTTCACCGTTGTCTATCCAATGTATGCTAACAATAGTGTCAAATGTCAAAGGCATAGAGATGACTATGATAACAGTGCATACAGTGATAGGGATATCATTTGTCACGGCTCAGAGCAATCTTTTGACACTCCTCTGAAGAAAGGTGAAAACTTTTCACCACAAAACATCACAAATATTTGCAAATTGGGTAAATGTACAGCATTTCTTGCAAGTTATGATAGTTTGAAGATACCCACTGACAATAGGCATGTGCATTGATAACCCCGAACTGACTGATTGTAATCGCATAAACTGTACATAGTGTTGCGATAAATAAATAAAGCTCACACAGGTGATATTGAAGTTTTCACAACCTTCCTCTGTGACCATGCACATCTTCCCGGCACAGAGCAAACTTCTTTTCAAACTCTTTTTCTGCTGTACCATCAGAATCTAGTGTGGATTATTTTCCCACGATAGTGTTCCACCGTTTTGAAGGTCACCAATCTCCAGAGCGCACACAGGTGATATTGAAGTTTTCACAACCATTCCTCTGTGACCATGCACATCTTCCGAATAACTTATAGGCACAGAGCAAACTTAACCAATCTCTTTTTCTGCTGTACCATCAGAATCTAGTGTGGGTTCTTTTCCCACGATAGTGTTCCACCGTTTTGGAAGTCACCATTCTCCAGAGGGTCGCCGACTAGTGGAACAGGCAGAGCACATATGCCTCAACCCACAACACTGCGGAGGAACCTTGTACCGATTGGAATGCTAGAACTCTACCAACTGCGCTAATCTGCCTGCTAATTGAACCGCACAGTGCTGTGACTTCTGACCTGATGAATATTCAGATCACCCACACTCCTATACAGACTGTTCATTGCTATGACTGCTGACCTAATGAATATTCAGATCACCCATGCTCCTCTACAGACGGTTCATTGCTATGACTGCTGACCTGATGAATATTCAGATCACCCATGCTCCTCTACAGACTGTTCGTTGCTATGACTGCTGACCTGATGAATATTCAGATCACCCACACTCCTATACAGACTGTTCATTGCTGTGACTGCTGACCTGACGAATATTCATGTGACCCATACAGACTGTCCATTGCTGTGACTGCTGAATTAATGAATATTCAGATCACCCCCACATTCCTATGATACAGACCGATCATAGTTTAGTGATCCATGATATGCAAATATCAATAATCTTGCAACACTTTTCCCACCAAGGATCAATGCCGATGCCTCGGGAATCAGACTAATCGCTGTCTTTCAGCTGTTCCAACAAAATCTTTTTCTTCTCTCGGAGTTCACCCTCGCTCAACTCGCTCTCCGAGGTGTCCCAAGCCGTCTGTTAGGGGAGATAAAAAGGGAGGTCAGAGGTCAACCTGGCTATTGGACCTCCCCCTCACTAAGGTTGCTGTCAGAAGTGTCCCACGCCGTCTGTAATGAAGGGAAACGCCGTCAACAGAAATGTGCAAAGAAGCGTGGAATGGTACAAATGGAATGGTTTATGCAAGCAGAAATAGGCCATAGTAGTAAATGAGGTAATGAACTGCAGAAGTTTTTCATTGTTAGTATTTTCCATGCAATAGTAGAGTAAGTAAGAGTAAGAGTTGACTGATCATGGAGCACTAGACTAAACATTGAATAGTAAGCCAAGCATGGAATAGCAGACTGAGCATAGAACAGTAGACCAAGCATGGAATAGTGGGTCCGTCACTGGACAATTGGCACCCAGACAATTCTCACCCGGACAATTCCCACTCAGCAAAATTGCTTTTTAGTGTCAGAGTTGGTGTGAGTGTCTGAAGTTAGGGTCAAGTTTTGGGTGGTAATTGTCCGGGTGGCAATTGTCCGGGTGGGAGTTGTCTGGCAACTAGTGGACCATGCATAGAATGGTGGGCCCATCATGCAATAGTAGGCTAAGCATTGAATAGTAAGCCAAGCATGGAATAGCAGTCCGACCATACAACAGCAGACCAAGCATGGAATAGTGGACCAGACATGGAACTGCAGGCTCATCATGCAATTGTAGGCCAAGCATAGAATGTTAGGCTAAGCATTGAATAGTAGACCAAGCAGAGAACAGTAGACCAAGCATGGAATAGTGGACCATGCATGGAATAGTAGGCCTATTATGCAATAGTAGGCCAAGCATAGAATGGTAGGCCCATCATGCGATAGTAGGCCAAGCAGAGAACAGTAGACCAAGCATGGTATAGTGGACCATGCCCAGAATGGTGGGCCCATAATAGACGGCCAAGCATAGAATGGTAGGCTGGGCATGAATAGTAGACCAAGCACAGAACAGTAGACCAAGCATGGAATAGTGGACCATGCATAGAATGATAGGCTCATCATGCAATAGTAGGCTGAGCATTGAATAGTAGGCTGAGCATAGGATAGTAGTAGATGAGTCAATAAAACCGGTTATTGGAGATTCCAGAAAAAAAGTTGTATATTTTCCATACAATAGTAGAATGAGCATTGAACAGTAGTGTCTAGCAGTTGCACAGAAATGTGCAAAGGAGCTTGAAATGGTTCAAATGGAATGGTTTATGCAATCATGGTGTAGGCCAAGCATAGAATAGTAGTAAATGAGTCCATGTACTCAGTTACCCAGTTGGAAGTATTTATGGTCTTTTCCATGCAACGGTAGAATGAGCATTGAACAGTAGGAGTCAACCGATTGTGTAGTAGTAGGCCAAGTATGAGATTGTGGGCCGAGCATGGAACAGTAGACCAATCATGCAAAAGAAGGCTAAGCGTAGAATAGTGGATAATGAGTCAATATTCACAGTTTTCCAATTGAAAGTTGTGAAAATCAGTTTTATATTTAGTCTTTTCCATGCATTGTAGGATGAGCATGGAACAGTAGGAGTCAACTGTTCATGGAGTAGTAGACCAAGCATGGGATAGAAGACCAAGAATGAGAGAGTAGACCATGCATACATAGAATGGTAAAACCAAGCATAGCCTAGGATGGTGGACCAGGCACAGAATGGTAGACCAAGCATGAAACAGTCAGCTAAGCATGGGATGATAGCCCAAGCATGGAATGGTAAAACCAAGCATGGCATGGTATGGTGGACCGAGCATAGAATGTTAGACCAAACATGAACAGTCGGCTAAGCATGGAATATTAGACCAAGCATGGTATTGTAGACCAAGCATGAACCAGTAGGCTAAGCATAGAATATTAGACCAAGCATAGAATGGTAGACCCAGCATGAAACAGTAGGATAAGCATGGAATAATAGACCAAGCATGGAATGGTAGTCCAAGCATGAAACAGTCGGCTAAGCATGGGATAGTAGACCAGGCAAAGAATGGTAGACAAAGCATGGAACCGTAGGCTAAGCATGGGATAGTAGACCAGGCAAAGAATGGTAGACAAAGTATGGAACCGTGGGCTGAGCATGGATTATTAGACCAAGCATGGAATGGTAGACCAAGCATGAGCCAGTTGGCTAAGCATGGAATAATAGACCAAGCATGGAATGGTAGTCCAAGCATGAACCAGTCAGCTAAGCATGGAATATTAGACCAACCATTGAATGGTAGACCAAGCATGAAACAGTAGGCTAAGCATGGGATAGTAGACCAGGCAAAGAATAGTAGACAAAGCATGGAACCCTAGGCTGAGCATGGATTATTAGACCAAGCATGGAATGGTAGACCAAGCATGAGCCAGTTGGCTAAGCATGTAATATTAGACCAAGCATGGAATGGTAGACCAATCATGAAACAGTAGGCTAAGCATGGTAGACGAAGCATGAACCAGTTGGCTAAGCATGGAATAGTAGACGAAGCATGAAACAGTAGGCTAAGCATGAGATTGTAGACCAGGCAAAGAATGGTAGACCGAGCATAGAACAGAGAGTTGAGCATGGAATATTGGACCAAGCATGGAATGGTAGACGAACCATGAACCAGTCACCTAAGCACAGAATAGCAGACAAGACATGCATGAGGCATGGAACAGTAGACCAAGAATGGCATATTAGGCAGAATAGGGAAAAGTAGGCATGGTTAGAAATAGGTGTGCATATTGTGCAAAAGCTTCCGTGCTGATTGTTCAATTGAAAGGATGCTGCAATGATACTACTAAGTAATGGGCGAGAAACAATTTCCAAAATTAACATTTGCCTCTGCTGGATGTGATGATGAAAAACATTTATTAAGTAGTTGCAAATAAATAGGATTTGTTGGAGAAGAAAATACTTGAAGATCCTGAGATCGCTATGTGGCAAGTGATGTTCTTGTACTAACTGTGCAGTAAGCGTGTGGATCGTCTGGATCCTGAATTACTGAATAACTTCAGAATAGAGTATGGTACTAGGAACATCACATTGCTGTACATTTTTTTACTAGCTCATACCAGTTTCGAAACACTGGATAACTGAGAAGTACTACACTGTTCCTATGAAAACGTTCCTAAACACTACATATTAATCTCAGCATTACTTATTCCACATAAGACGCATGACAATATTTAGGTAATATAGATTATTTAGCATGAACGATAACTGTTTTCTCACCTTTTCTTTCTTCTTTGATGGAGTACTGTGTGACGGTGTGGATGGTTTTTGTCTCTCTGAGAGCTCCCCACTCTCACGATCTTGTTCTTTGTCCCTCTCACCCTCTGAACCGGAGCTACTTGTTGGCTGGAACAGATGAGATAACATGATATTACAAGAACTTGACACTGGGGAGCTATCACTTGCCTTCGTCAGTGACGAGAGGATCATTAATATATGTGGCATATACGTCTGGTTGAAACTCATCGTCTAATATGCCAGTGGAAAGTTCTATCGTGAGCAAATGTTGAGATTCATGATAAGGTTTTCAACACATCGACACAGTGCTTGACCTAACGTTGGCCTAGGCTATAGGCCCCCACTTCGTATTTCTGTTTCGTAACTCGCGATGACTTTCAGCGAGTAAATTTCATGCATGTGTGAACTCTTACTCGTAATTGCTACGGATTGCCAAAGCATAATCAAATCATCTCCTACTTGCACACTGTGTCTTACATATAACTGGCTTGAACCCACCCATGAAGCGACAGGGAAAATTAATTTACTGCACACACCAAGTACCTACTGGTCATCCACTCATTGCTTCCACTCTATTCCCCAGAGGTGCTTCCGAAGCTGTACGAACAACTGAGCTATGTGGGTCAGTGATATAGTCTAGTCCAGCCAATCCGAGTCGAGTCCCTAGCATCCAAGACCGAGTCCGAGACTGAGTCCTCAGCTCCAAGACCAAGTCCCTGTGTCCGAGTCCTTATAAAAACTTGGCACTCCAGTCAAAATGTACACTATCACGTTTTGATGATGTGTGTGTATGGTCCAACATGGCTTGAGTTACTCAAAAACATGAATAGGCTCTGTCAAGGTGTTGGATGCATCATCGCTGTTAACTTAGTTGTGTTAGCATGTTCACTACAATGCTTTTGTGTTGTTATGAGTAAAATAACCAAGATATTTGCTAGCAATAAATCAGTGAAGGACTCGAACAAGGACTCGGACCGAGTCCCCGAGTTCTTTGGGCCGAGTCCGATTCGGAGACCAAGTCCGTAGCATCCGAGTCCGAGTCCTTCAAAATCGGTCTCGAGTCCTCCATCACTGATGTGGGTATTCTGCTGATCATATAGCATGAACAGAATATATATCGTTAGCTAGTGGTCACATGGGATCTTGCATAGATCAGACCGCATGAACATTGTATACAGTATTGCTCATTATGGCACAGGGAGATCTCTCAAAACTGACCTGAATAGATCTATTACCCAGATGGTTTCCAAGGTCAGGTCTATTCCATAATGCGATGTGCGACTCTATTTGTGTTGAGGTCTGCTGCTAGATACTGGAAGTAGTATGTGCATGGAATGTGTGAGGAACAATGCGAGATAACAATTGGAATCATTTACGCGAGCTCTCCTCACCGTTTGCTTGCGTTTCCGCTTCCCCTTCTTCTTGTGCCGTTTGGAGGATGATTTGCTGGTCTTGGTTTGTTCTGGTTCCTCCTCGGAGGATTCCTGGCTGGGGGTCCGAGATCGTTTCTTCTTTTTGCTCCGTCGGTGAGAGGAGGATGAGTGGTCTCGGTCACGTTCCTTCTCCTTTTCTTTCTCTTTTTCCCTCTCCTTCTCCCTCTCCTTTTCCCTCTCTCGCTCCCGCTCTTTTTCATCATCGGATTCAGATGGTGGAGGCTGGGGCCATGGAAAAGAAATGAGATTAGCAGGATATGCTGCGGGTGGCATGTGGCCATTATTCTAATGTGTAACGATCAATCAATTATTCTTTTATTGGGCACAGCCCTACATATGTTCACACGATTGGAACTCATATTAACCTTACATGACCTCCAACTAGAACCCGGAAATTATAGGAATCATGTACTCATTATGTGGCATCCACAATTCAGTATGGGTGGAATTCTACCAGCTAGAGTTAACTATCGTGTTACCAAGACATGCATGACATATACTCATACGACAAGTAATGACATGACTCCACTGACATTCAGAACATCTTTTGGAGGACTTTAAAATATGGTTTGTCAGGGTATGTGGCAGTGGAAATGTAGCTATCAGCTAACTCTAATAGGGTTGTATGAATTCAAACAATGAGGTCAGGAAGAAATCCATCAGATGGATGCAGCAGAACTTCAATCTGTGTGCAGCAGAGATGAGGCAAGTGTACAAATGCTGTATTCAGATTGCTGTGATGCAAACAGGTATCAGGGCTGGAGATAATCATGGAAATAAAATAGAACAAACACTCAATGGGACAATGAACCTTACGCATCCATTATAATATGCCATATTTATATAGCGATATTGTCAAACAAGTTTTAGCAAAATCACGCCCCAAATTTCAAAAACGAAAATGTATTCAAAAGTTGTACTGAAATTAATGTGATAAAACACAATGGAGGAGAATAGGTAAGAGTATAAGAATACTATATACTATAGAAATTTGCTTGCGATGGGCCGAGTCAGAGTCCGA
>JAUOBX010292612.1:0-11229 GCA_032360705.1 Eupentacta quinquesemita
CGCATTGACGTCACGCTTTGGAGGCATTGCCTTGGTCCGAGACCTGGCGAGGGTTCGCAGCTGACGAGAGTGCTGTATCCAGGTGTGCACCCTCGCCTACTTGTATGGGATCGGTAACCGTGTCCGGCGAGTGAACCATAAAGAAGTATTTCCTAGTTTTCTCGGACGATGTGAATTGTTTTCACCCAGGTTTTAGTGTTTTTTTCCCCATGGGAGCGAGGCGGGCAAAGGTTTAAACCTATGACGAAGTCCGCCGGAGAAAGAGTTACAAGGGAGTAGTGAGAGAAAGCTTGTTGCTACTAAACTTGAATAGCTGAAAGTTGTAGGAAGATGGGAAGCAGATGGATGGCAAACGTTCCAGTCGAGAGTTTACTATAACAAATGACGAAGAGTGAGGAACAGAGCAGGTTGCAGGAATGCAAACAGCATATTGGTGCATGCTGCTGCTTGCCAACTGAGTTACACGGGATGGGAAGAAGGGTGGATGCGTAATAGAGTGGACTTTAGATAAGCAATGCCCAAAGATGTAGCGATAGGAAAGAGAACATATTCGGGGTACGAAGAGACCAGTCCCTCCCCCTCCTAAAATGGTTTGTATTCAACACATACTGTTGGAGTTGCCATATATTTGACATAGTTAGTACCGGTTTTTCTATACTCCTATAATTCCTAACAATATTGTTACTTATACTTTCATAACAAGTTTTTGCATTTGTTTAACCCTCAGTTAATGTTATTCCAGGCTAGTATTATAGGCCTAACACAATATATGCTTGCAGTATATGATCGATATGTTCTTCTCAAAGTCCTCAATGGTTTCATAGTTCAAATTCCATCCCCATAGCATGGTGTGATACTAATATAGAAAATAAAAATCATAAAACGAGTCAAGGTATCGAACAGTATTGGAGGAATCTTGCTTGACTTCGGGTATCCTTGCCCGGAGTTAATCTTTTCACATTTTACACTGGGTTCATTGAATAAAATCCCAATTGGAAATGCTATATAGGGTATTCCTGAATTATTGTGTTTAAAAGATCTCGGATTGTTCGTTGCATTTCTTTTTAAATAGTAAGTTGTTTTAGGAGTGTGGAGGTTTTCACCCAAACATATATTTTTTTGAACGAGTGTTATTCCAAAGTTTCCCCGTCTTACTATATAGAGAGGTTTGTAGGCCCATATGGAATGTGTTTACGTAATACTATACAAATTATATTCCCGATCAATACCCTGCTATATATTGAAGTTCCAATATATTCGTCATGGATATCAGAAGGCGGTCTCATGTTTTTTCATAAGATTGTGCCTGCGTAAAGGTCGAAAATACCACATAACAAAACTCAATTTACTTTTTTTTCATTCTGTAATTTCCGAAAATACATCCTGTTATTCACCAATCAAATATCCCTTTCCCCCTATTGATCCTCAAATAGTATTATTATTCTACCTCAATGAGCATAGTTCCAATGCACTTGAACAGTCAACACCTTCACGCATATATTATCGGCCCTGAAAATTATTATAATACCTGTTTTCCGATGGAGCATCAGGGTAATTGATATACATCTGGGTGTCACTATGACGTCATTCTGGGATATGTTACTCCCACGGTACCAAAAGAGTTTATTCGTATTGCATATATTACGAGAGTTATTTATACATGAGATGTATTATATGTTTGGCTGTTTTGATTTCTCCATCAAGGACGCGATGAATGTAATATGGCTGATCATTCCTATTCCTACCTCTCATGTGGAACCAGTATAACAGAGAGGACGTAATGACCGAAATATTTTTAGAAAAATCATTTTGTTATTTCCCGCAAGCAAGAATCACAATTAATGAGCAAACAACAAACGAACAAATAATTTGTTACCACCAGTCTCGTTATATCAACTGAGAGTTGAGGATGGCAGCTAATCCTCCCAGTTCTTTCACGATCTTGACTGATCATTCTGTCTATTATACATACCTTCCGACGAAGAGAACGAATTCGTAGTGAACGTGAAATATCTTGGAACTACCACCTGTACCGTAAATAATTGATACACATATCTCTATCAAGGTTTTCCTCATATTTATTACTTTGATTAATAATGCAGATGAGTGAATGCGCTCCAATCAATGGATCGTGCTTCGAGTCAAATAAAAAATTGATGGATTCAAGGAAAGTAACCATGCCAACCAAATTATATAGTTTCGAAATATTAGTGTTTTTTTTGGGTTTTGCTAGGTAATATATCCAGTGATTACCGGCCGTTTTCGTTAATTAATCAGGAGAACCTTATTTTATAAGTACGTGTATGAAGTATGCAGCATGCATGTGCTATGTTCATTGTTTACTACGCATCAAATGCTTGGTTGCTATTGACGTTACTGGAGAATGAACCTAGCTATCTTGGCAATGGAACATTTCAGGCGGATGGTATAATGTGCCGTTCTGGCTGGTATAGTATTCACATTCTGGGAATGGTTTACTCATTGATCTGCCTCCTTCCGAGCTCTTGAAGCTGCAACACATACAAATGCTGCGGCCAGGATTGTAACACGCTGTGAGCCAAGGCAACATGTATCACCCGTACTATAGCAAACCTCCACTGGCTTCCAGTCCAGGCTCGTATTTCCTTCAAGATGTGTTTGCTAATGTATGATCTATCCACTGGCACAGCTCCAAGTGATCTTGTTGATTTGTTACCCCCTACCAACCATCTCGCACATTGCGGACATCCTCACGCCATCTCTACACCATGCCCAAGCGAAGGACAAAGACTTACGGAGAGCGAATGTTCTCCTGGGCCGGACCGTCTTTGTGGAACTCTCCACCCGACCAAATTCGGATGTCACCGAGTATATGGATTCCTTCAAGTCACAGGTGAAAACTTACCTTTTCTCATTGCACTCCGTCACTTAGGATTTCTTTCTCAGCGCTCAGATGCATTGTATTGAACGCTATGCAAATGCAGTATTATTATTATTATTATCATTATTATCACTATTGTTATTATAAAGAAACATTTTGTACACTAATGTGAACTGCATCTGGTGATCTACTATGATCCTATTGTTGTTCTAGTTGAACTGATGTACATCTCACCGCAGTCACTTTATATGAATGTATAATACTGTCTCTCTGATCCCTTTATTTGCTATGATTGGAAATGCACTGAAATAATATAATTTCATGAGCTACCGGTATCAAATGGACCTTCAAATTGTTGACATAACTCAATCTATCCGTAGATTTAGGATTGTGGTAGGAGTTGTTAGTGTCATTGCGAGAAATGAAAAAAAAGAATAATTTAGTCAACCACAGACTATACTATATTCCAAGAACAGTGTTGATCGATATCTCGGAATTGTACCTTCGTTATCCTGAACCATGTGGTGCCTAACAACGCACCCTCTACACATATTATCCTGTTCATTAATATATTGTTCTTTAGCGTGACACTCGAAATGAATATCAGCATCCTCATCTTATTATTCATCTTCCTTCTCCACCCGGACAGCCGATCCTCCAGCACTATAGAACATGACCAAGCCCACCACTGACTTGCACTTTCTTGCACCGCCATTTTCTGGGCATAGTCTTTTTCCACGTCTCTAGTGACCCTACCGTGTCTTAACCCATCCAAGCTGTTCTCCATTCTGCCTGAATGACTCCCCAACTCATCTGACACAGGCGTTTGTTAGTTCCCGTACTGAGAGAGAATCACATTTGATGAGCAAAATACCAACAAACAAACGAATTAGCGATGTTTCAGCAGTTCATCGTAACGGTAAAATCAACAATGTAGGCCTTTCCTTGATGATGATACATGAGTGAATATTCAACCACGTTTGGTTCGTTAGTTCTCGCAAGCGAAAATCACATTTACCAAACAAGAAACAAACGGACGACCGATGTTTCACCATTAGTACCATCATATGGAAAAACATATACCATCTCTAATTCGTTCTTTCACGATGACTAATCTTCCTGTCTGTTATACCTTGCGACGCGAAGAATGATTTTTTGGTTAAATAAATGTACAATATCCAGGAACTATCGGCTGAATCTTAAATATTTATTATGAATTTCTCTTTCAATTCATGGTCAACTTAATTTTGTCACTTATTACACTGATTAATATTATATATTGCAAATGGGTGGATGCGCTTCAATCATTGACTAGTGCGTGAAGTCAAAATAATGACTAATTCAAGCGTATTTGATGGATTCAAGGAAAGTAACCATGAGAACCAATGCATATAGTTTCGGAGAAAAAGTGGAGTTTACGCTTTTCTGGGTAATATTTCCAGTGACTAACGGCCTTATTCATTTCAATCATTTTGGAGAACTTAATTTGATAACGCGTATATAGACATGTACAGTAGCTATATGCAACATGTCGATGAGTGTTATGTTGCAGATGTATCGGCCATACTACCCATCAAACGGCCGTGACGTCACATGGGCGTTTCACAGAATTTGGATGTATTATACTTACATAGATTCTGAATAAATATAATTTAAATGAATGTTTTTTCCATGTCATCACGCAATCGTACGTATGTGTGTGTATGTATTAATGAATGTACCTATGCATGTGTGTATCTGTGTGTGGCACTCCTTGTCAGCACAATATCTAACGAACAGAAGAATGTATATATTTTAAATTTGGTGTGTTGTTTGCACCTGTCGTAGGGATAGCACCTACTGTTTCTGTAGTTAGTTCAAAGTCATCTAAGGTCACGGGAGGACGAAAATCAGAACGCCCGTCAGCTCTAGATGTCAAGAACGGTATATCAAGGTCAACTTATGTGTGTGGACTGTTCATATACTGATATGAGGATAAACCCTATTCATGTTGGTGTTGAGCCAAGGGAATTCATTGTCACTAGAGAATGGGTATAATATTGTATCTTTAATCATTTCATCTGCTCTGATTAAAATAATACCTTGAAATTATAGGAATTTCATGAGCTACCGGTATCAAAAGAACCTTTCAGTTGTTGACTCAATTCGCTCTATCCGTTCGTGGTAGGAGTTGTTAGTGTCATCTCGAATAATAAATTGAAGGATTCATTCATTCAACCACATACTGTACTATGTTCTAAGGTCAGTGTAATCAATACCTCGAAACTGTTCGAAACTCCGTTGTCTGCCCCCTCTGTGGTGCCTAACAACGTAGCCTTCACTCATATTATCCTGTTCATGAATAAACTGTCCTCCAGGATGACATTCGAAATGGATATCAGCATCCACATTTCCGTACTCGTTTTCCACCTTTTTCCGGACTCCCCAACTCCTCTCTTGCTCACAATCATCATCCCCAGAAACTTGAACTCCTCCATGCAACTATGTCAGCTTAGTCCTACCGTCTGTATTCTTCGAACCATATTTCATCCAACTATTTCAAGATTGGGTTGCCATTTTTCACCACTTTTCCACTTTTTCCGAAAGGCCGGGTGAGATATTGTAGTCAGTTTGCCATTTCACTCATATTCACTGCAGCTGGTCGCCTTAACAACGATTTCTATGGTAACGCTTCCATCGTGGGAGTTACTCGCATTGAGGTATCCATGGGTGCCGAGGGGTCCAGTAACAAGGTACACGCAAAAAGGGGTCTGTCTGAGGGGGGTCGAGAAATACGGTGAAATATGTTTAGAGGGCGCTATTCGACCATATTGCGCACATTTAGTGAAGGTTGGGCTTTCACAATGGTTCCTGATTAATTCTAGGCTTGGCGTCTAGTACCGCTCCGGACATTGAAGGGTACAATACTACTGCAGCAACTTGAGTTTGCGAAATAGTCATGAAATGAGGTGAAATTTGTTTAGAGGGCGCTCTTCAACCAATATTTGTTAATTAGGTACGCTATGAATAAGTCCACAAATGCTGCTCCGATTATCCGGACACATTTGACTACGCTAAACTCGAGCAACTTGAGTTCTGGAATAGTCATAAAATACAGTGGAATTCGTGGAATTAGAGGGCGCTGCTCGACCAGTATATTTTATGCAGACTAAATAACTCAGAGAAACGCTGTTCCAATGTTCCTGACACTTGGCTACGACAAACTCGAATGTGATTGTCTGTTCACAATGTTATTCATTTCGATACATTTCAGATGTATACATACATACAGTGCTAACCAGATGTGAGAATGCTCAAGGTCGTCAATACCGCAGTTACAATATGTCTATATTGAATGTCGATTCAGATTGAATTAGGTTTTGCCTTCAAATGTTCAATGAATCTCGAATACTCGCCAATCTCCACTTTAATATTCAACACGTATTATAATTACATTTAAGATCTTCAAAAGATTCGCTTACTCACTCGCTCACTATTGTGGGAGAATGCATGGAGGCCACACAGCCGCATCCATCCACTGCTTCCAATCACTCTCCTCTGAGAAAGCAACCAGACTTGAGCTTGGCTCACTCCCTCCCAACTCCCAGATGTAAACCTGCAGCTGCGCCAACCAAGGGTTGCGTGGCAGCACGCCTGGCGACTCCAATACACCCTGTATAGTGCTGAGATGACAAATGGACTGGATATTCCGCCGGGAGGACTGTTGACAATAACAAATCGGACAACCGAACCGCACCATCACATCTCCCCGAGTACCATGTCGTTGGACACACGCGGTCTCGCCCGCGGTATCTAATGATACGGCGAAGTGAGTTAGTCAGAGAGGAGTCCAATCTCTGCGTCATCCCGGCAGTAAACGACCACGCCTCATCGGAATGTAGCAGGACTGGAAGTAAAATTTACCTAGATTCATGTAGCTTGGTTCTCTTGTTCAGATATCGTAGCAGCCACACGCCACTAGCCCACTACCCATGCAGTTACTTCATGACACCATCTATCAGCTGAGGGGTCTATTGGACTCGTTGTCACTGGTACACTGTCAAAGTGAACGAAAGACTGAGTGACAGCCCCGCTCTAATCTGAAGCCGACACAGACTTAACAGCGCTATCCACAATATCACCGAAGGTTCGGAGCTCAGTCTGAGGTTCCAACGGATTAGCCTTATTTGGGAATCTACGAACTCAGCCAGCAAAGCAGCATCATCTGTAAAGTCCAGGTCCGAGACTCTGACTTCACCTCACAACCCGCGTGACACCCACAACCCTCTCGCCTCCAGAAAGAGACCATTCACCAGTCAACTGGGATGACACCGTCGAAACCGACCACGCAAGAGCATCTGCAGATGTATGCACATACCCCCGGAGCAACCATGGCTCCAATCCTCTCTAGTTTTCTCCTTGGTAGGTTGCAATCTACAGTGGGTTTGCCACCAGGAAAGCAACATCATCCATCTGAATTTCCATAATTGGTGGGTCAGCTTTGTACAAATCCTCAAAGTATCCTGCTCAGCGAACGAGCACATCGGTTTCATCGGTCCATACCTCACCATCAATTGTCTTGATAACTGGACAACGCAACTTCGACGGAGTTTCCCAAATGCGCAGTGGGCCGGCTGTCCCACCCCTGTTGACCTGGTCGCGGCGCATTTTCTTTTGTGTCATGCGACGAATTTATTAGAAATCCGGGTCTAGTCTGGCGACTCCGCTTGATGAGATCAACAGTCGTAGTAGAAGATGAAAGGATAAGCACTGTTCACTCCGCACCGCACATATGTTCGATATCTAGATCAGGACAATATATCATCCCATGTCAGCTTTCCAAAACTTGCGTTGACTGGGATGTTTGCATTCCTAAACCTCTTATACCACATTTCTTCTATGCTTTCTTCTCTCCAAAATAGATTGAATGTTAGGAAAAAGATCACTGTTTCGCCAACTGTTTTGTGTGAAGGTACAGTAGAGATATACATGTCAGCTCTCATTTGTGGGAACTAGATTATTTGGAGATGTCTACGTCTGCAGCGAAACAAACAGCGGGCTCCATTTGGCAAAGTCAGTTTCTGTCCTAGATCGTGACACATTCTATGAATCTGTGCTCCTGCAGTCCTTTGCGGTCAGTCGGAGCGAGAAGCTAGGACGTACAGCAAAGTTGGGTGGACAGAGGTCAGGATTCGTTCCGTGATGATTGCATAGAGTAAGCTACTGTTGGGTATTTTGCTTCGTTGATTGGGTATTTTGTCTACTACAACATTCATACTGAATTTGGGTTTCTCAGCTCAGGATGGAGTATGGAATCATGCGCTTACTGGGTATTGGTGCCGATATATGCAAGGGAACGAAACTTCTTTCAGACAATTTACTGTAATTTTTGCTATAATCTAATGGGGCGGGGGCGTTCGCACTAGTGCTGCACTGAGATTTTGTGACTTTTTACCATCACATGTATGTTAAGGGGACTGGGGGAATTGCGGGCATTTTATTGCGCACCTTCCTCAGTACATGGAAATGAAATGTGTCCCCCGAGATCAGGTAATCGGGCGTCTATGGGTGCGACCAGGTGTCTCATGACTGAGCAATATCGAGTGTCTTATTGACGTTACCTATGTTGCGATTTCCACTTATTATTAGCAAATCTGTGCGCTTTGGACGGCACCGTGTCTAGTTTTGTCATTCGTGGGGTTGATTTGAGACAATGGGGAGAGGGTAATCGCAAGCACAAAAAAGTCTGGAGTCTGGAAATGAAACTGAAGATACGACCTTGGTCACATCGTGACTTTATGGACCTCTTATTAGGGACAACTGGGTTAAGTACCTGCTGCTAAATACAGTAGACCTAGCTTGTGCCTGGTTGGTGTCCGTGAATCAAGCGAACGCCAGACAAGGCGAAAAACGGAAAATAGCACCCTCCAGTGGTGTTTCATGCCCATTTCACAGATATTTCAAACCCTTTCATGGGGTCAAACCACCAAATAAGGTTTCCGCATCCCGGTTTATGCTATAAGCACCCAGAGTTCATCAAAACCATTTTCCGAGGCGAAATAATTTACACATTCGACCAATTTGGACGCCATTTTGTTTTCAGCGATAAAAGAATTGCTCAAGGTTGCCAGAGTGCCAACATCGTTTTTCCACATCTTGAACATCATGACATCCAATATCAAGAATAACAAAAACTATTCGACACTTGCAAGGTTCGACCAAGGAACCCGCTTTGGCCACCGGACTATTCGGGGCAAATTGTTATTCGCCTAATTGTTGGCTGTTTTCAATGATATTGAAGAATGGCAATTCTCAAATGATTTTAAACTTGCCAACAAGGTGAATATATTACAAATTACAGATTTCTCCTCAATTCGGAGCAAAAAGTTGAACAAATGCAGAATATTGGAGGGGATTCCCTGATTTCATGGAAAATTATGAATTAAGCCAATTTTTCATGATATTATTCTGAGAATGGCAGGGGTAAAAAAAATGTGCAACAATGTGGACATGACGAATGACATATTTTTACTAATTTCGTGGCGCAGAATTCAGAATTTGGAGAGAAATTTCCTGATTTGTTTTTTGATATTCAAGAATTGCAAGGCTCAAACAATTTCGAACTGTGCAACAAGGTGAAAACTAACAAATTACAGTTGTTCCCTTGAAACTCCCTGAATTTTCAGCAAATTGTGATGTTGGCTAGATTTTCCCGATGAATAGAAATACAATGCTCGAATGGTTCCAATCAAACCTTGCAACAAGGTCAAACCTCACAAATTACACGTACACTTCTAAAGTGTGCAAAGATTTTCGCAAAATGTATCATTGTTCCTATGGTGATGTAGCATTTAGTTCAGGTTGAGAGGCACTGTGTTGGCCAGTTGGACCAGACCAAACGTTAATGACTATTTCAATAGCTGCCGATGAGATATGCAACTCTGTGGATTGTCCTCTCGTTTCAGTATTTTCTTATCATGTAAAATATGTAACTGCCGTAGACATGCTGTTTCACAAACAGCAGTACTGCTTTTACTGGACAGTATTCCATCCACCTTATATATGCCTATGATCCAATGCTACTGTACTTTTTCTTATTTGCACGAATATTGGCAAAGACATTTGTTCTGTATGTTGACGGATTTGTATTCTACTTCAAATTCAAGCGTAGTCGTTGATTAATGTATGTAAAAGTGCATTCCCGTCTGGGTATTAATCATAAACTAGATTATTAGCCATGGGAACGTTAATCCACATGTTGCCGACGTGAGCTAGCAGAACGGATTGTGATTAAATTAATCCGTCAGGCGTAACAACTGCAAATGAGGTATGCCAAAATACAAACTGGTCTTGCCAAAATGTATCCATGAAAACGATCGCTCGACGGAATAATAATAATGCATGTTTTTCATTACTGTTTAATTGTTCGAAAGTAATTCAGTTGTCACTATTTCACTGTGTCAGTAGGCCCAATGCTGCCCAAACAATTACTGAACATGCTGATCCAAGCGATCACTTTGCTGGGGAATTTGGTGTCACAATTTGACTCAGATATTAACTCACAATGACTCCCGTAACAACAAAAGTATTGTATTGTTGTTTCGTAATGGATAACTGGTTTTAATTTCCCCTTTGTGATATATTTTTGGGGATACGTATATTGCTTTGTTCAGTATCAGTTTCAGCGGAAGAGTGATCGAGCGGTATCAGTGATGCGTGGCAATCCAATGGGTCCGGTTTCTCCCGGGTTCGATTCCCACATACACCATCAGGCGTTTTCACTCCAGTGGTGGCTGTACCCACAGTGACCGTGCCTGGCGGGGTTTTGGTAATCGAGCTCTGCTGTGGCGCAGTGGACATGGTAATTACAGGGGGTTGTTGTCGGTTGGATGCAAGTAAGTCTCATCAGTCGGATGTACGCGGTTACCGTGGTTGAGCTTAAAAAAAAGCGAAAGCAAAGAGCCCCTCCAGGATCTGAGAAAGTGGATAGATCCTGGACTTCACTTGTCGTCCGTCAGATGGGGACGTAAAATGGCGGTCCCGGGAAAAGGTACTGAACACACCCGCCTCAATATCAGCTGAGCACTAGTCGAAAATAGAAGGCGAGTTATCGCCAGTGCTCGTCCACGATCAACACGGCCATGATTCCTCGATGAGCCTTCAGTGGCCTCCTGAACCTGTATCAATCAAATCAGATCAAATCAAATCAACGCTTCGGTTAGAGTCAAGCAAATGCAGTATGATTAGCTCGAAATTGAACACCAGGCATACGGGCGTACCGGCTGATGGTTTTATGGTCAATTTACATGACCAGGGGCCTGTTTCACTAACATTTAACGATCATCGCTAACAGCCAAATCCATCGCTAAACCGAAAATCCATCGTTACCT